>JANHZU010005127.1:4028-14271 GCA_032468055.1 Acrochordus granulatus | reverse complement strand
ACAGGCCTCTCTCATTTTTTTAAGTGGGAGAACTTGCACAATTGGTGGCTGACTAAATACTTTTTTGCCCCACTGTAGGTAACTTATATTAAATTTAACTTCATTTGGGTTATAAGCTCTCAATAAATCAGTTAGACTTGCCTTAGATTTGGGAAAAGTTTAGGCAAATAATTGTTGAGTAGGTCCCCCATCATGTGTTCACATTTCAATATCTTCCCTAATCAATAGATTGAAATAAGATATCTGTACAGCTTAATGATAATTACTGTACATCCATTACTGTACTCAAATTACTCCATTAGACAAATAATTAAATGTTTTAAGAACTGTATGGCTTGGGACATGTAAAAGACCTCAATTTGAATAGGTCAACATATATTAGAATATTTTTTTGTAGTTGAAATGTTTACTATAAGTAAAAACTTCAGAGACATATGAAAGAAGTTACACACACAATTTGTTGTTGAGGAGGGGATCTAAAATCTGCAGTGAGAAGAACTGTGATGCAAAATCTTCCATCTTTAACTCTGCATGAGGGTGTCCTTCCCCAGTCAGAATTGGTGGACAATATGGGGGCCCTCTTAGACTCTGGGCTCCTGCTCAAAGACCATATGGCATGCATTGCCAGAAAAGCCTTTGAAATGGTTTGTTTTGTGCACCAGTTGTACTTCTTCCTGGATTGGGAGGCTTTGCTAATGATGATTCTTGCCTTAGTTACTTCTAATATGGATTATTGTAGCATGCTGTACATGGAGATGTCCTTGAAAAGTATTCAGAAGCTGTAGCAGTAGAATGTAAAGCACAAGCAGTTTTTGGTGTTTTTTATTACCCATATAATGCTGCTGTTCTGCAAGCTGCACTGGCTCCCAGTCAGTGTGATTCAAGGTGTCTACTCCTCATAAAGCCTTACATGGTAGGAGGCAAGGCTATTTGTGGAGCTGTCTTTCTCCCATTGTCTGTCACAAAATCTAGCAGAGGAGCTATGCTCCAGGTCTCTTCTATCAAAAAAAGTCATCTTGTTGATTCTGAAGCTATGCCTTCTCAGTGGCAGCACCTGCCCTATGAACAGCATCTGCCTAGAGATTTGAATAGTTCTATCTCTGTTAACCTTTCATGAGGCACTGAAGAGATGGCTGTTTTCCCAGGTATTTGAGTCAGGATGTTAATAGAATATTGCTGCTGTTGATATGTGTTTGTTTCTTTTTTGGGAGGGGTAAGTGGGTTATTTTTTTGGGCACTTGGGATTTATGTTGTAGTTTCATGATTTTAAATTTTTTTCTCCACAGATAGTGGAGTGTTGGGAGCATACTCAGGGAAGGTTCTGGAGTCATGAGAAAGGATTACAAGAGCTAAGATTTCCTATAGCTATAATAAGCAAGATTCTTCCCAACATTTCAATTATATGCAAAGAGCCACAGAAACATCCTTTCATGTTTAAATCAATTTTATATGGTTGGTGTTACAAGAAAGGGCTATGATATTGTAAAGCTCCCATGGGGACTTTTCATGTTTGAATAAAAGTGCTGGAAAATGTGATGGAAGAAAGCAACCATTTGATACAATATGCATCTTCAGAGGATATTCCATTGTTCATGAAACACACATAGAAAATTAATGATCAGACAAATTGTGGGAAATGTTTCCCATAGAAAACTAATGGAGACATTATTGTTTTGAACTTGGTACAAATTTCCACTATTTCATTATATTCTGAGATACAAATGTGTCAGACCCAAACAAACTATCCTTTTATCCTGGGCTGGCTATCAAGATAATTAAGGGAAGAATAAATAGCTGGACATAAATGATACATCTGAGCAGGGAAGGATAATTTGAAGAAGAAACCCCAAGCCTCTGGGGTCTCTCCACTTTATTACTTGTGTCTGAAAGAAGAGTGAAAGAGTCTTCTTTATTAAAGAACCTGCCAAATGGAGAATGAAATCTATTGTCCAAAGGGATGCCAAGGGAAATGATAAATGTTGGGTGTGTGATGCATCTTTTCACATTGCATTGGTAGAAATGTCTTATTCTTTCCCTAGTGGATGATGGCTTCATCTGATTCACAGACCTTCTTTTTTTACTGAGGCTATAGTCCAGTAGCCCCATTTTCAGGATATGCATGGGGACTGTATATGGTGCCGTGGAAAATTTTAGATTATTTCAAAATGGAGTTGGCATCGACTTCACCTAAGCAATTTAAGACAGCAGCAAATTTGGATTATATATGTGTATTAACTATATATGTCTGATTTTCATATACTATACACACACACAAACATACATACACACTGTATATGGAAGAAAATCAGATATAATAATTGAGCTGCTCTGGAACAGAGGCAAACAGAGGATAACATTGCCTCAGAAGTTCAAGCCTCCAACTCTATAAATCATTAGACACTCCTTAAAAATGTGTCTTTATTCCCAAACTGTGAGAAGGTAAATGGTGTGCCTACTTGATGCACATATTTTTGTGATATCTGTATTCCTCTGATATGTGTTTTTCTTTTCATTCTTTTGTTGTTGATTTTAGGTATTGTGTTAGTTTTAATTTTCTACTGCCCAGAATCAGTTTTCAGTTGGGGTGGCCTACCTTGATTGCTATCTTACTTTAAATACTATGTTGCTTTCTTACAGTGCCTTGGAATAAAGCATAGGCCTAAGTATTAATATTAAAGTAGTTAAGTCATTGCTTCTGAATCCAAAGGAACCTACAATCCAATCCTGTTGGTCTAAGTACAGAGCAATACACATGGCTACCATGATTATTCTTCAGTGAACTATTATCACTAATATCATGACATGTTGTGGAGAAGCATTGAAGCAGGCAATAAGAGCAAGGAAGAAGATGCATTTGTATCACAAACAGGACAAACTATATTTATTTATTTATCTAACAATCAATCATATTTAGAAACCATTTATCTCCCTCATATGGCAACTCTGGAAAGAACAACTTCTTCCTTGGAAATTACTTTGCATTCAACATGAAACCTTCAAAGCTTTTAATTTTGTGGTTTATTAATTAAAATGGGTGAGTTATATCATTCTAATTTTAAAAAATAGCTTACAATTTCCAGGTTTTATTATGCTGAGATAATGGCAGATTCACCATTTAGACTGAGCTTCTGTTTGTCCAGAATTGGAGATTAATTTATTAATTTGTTCACTTCCATGAGATGCTGAAAAATAAGAGGACATTGAAAAGCTAATAATGTCTTGTTGCTTCTCTATGTCGGTAGCATTTCTAATAAGTCCACTGATCTCAAAAACCTTTGGACTTGCAGCTGTTCAGACTTGCTTGCATGCTGATTTGCACTGTTGAAAATCATTACTTATTACCTCAGCTCTGCCAGTTTAGTAGTGTCTAACAAACAACAACTAAGGGTTGTTTTGTAGCACACCTATAATTTCAACTTAGCATCTCTAGTCAACCTCAGTTCCTCTTTCTTCTTCACTTAAATATCAATGAAACATAATTATCTTTACTTTTACAAAGTATTTGTAGCATTCAATGTGATGCATTTCTATGTTTACAAAATGCATTACTGAGATACAAAAAAACACTGTTTAATAAAATGGTGAGATCTAAAACATCGAATGTCTCCTCCCCCTCAACAATAGGAAAAGTTGTTATCTCTCTCCAAAAGCATGGAGTCAAACAGTTTGTATGAACTGATATCAGAACTAAAAATAGGTCCAAATGTTTGAAATGATTCTCCACAAGGAGTCTCTAGAAAACATTTGCTATCCTTTCCTGATCATTGGGTCTTAAATACTTTCTGAAAATCTGTGCAATGGCGTGGAAAAGCCATTCCTGGATGCACTGATCCATCAATATTTATCATACAATATTTTTCAGATCCTGAATAGCTGGATTTCAGCACATACCATTTAAATATCCTGAATTAAAAAATGTTATCCATTTTCCTGTCATAATATAGCTTAAGCTACTTGAGTATTATTCCAGGGCACATAGCATGTTACACAGTACATAAAATGTTCCTATGGGTTGGTTTTCAATAAATGTTTCTCAGAAATACCTTCACATATTCTTTCCTAATCAATTTTGAAATGCTGAGATTACATTTTAACTGATTCAATCTGATTTCCAAAGAAAGGAAGCAACACAAGTGAAGATGGAGATAAAACATGACAACAAGTATGGGTAAGGAGTGGATTTACATCAGGGAGATCCAGGTTCAAATCCATCCTTCTTTATGGAAATTCCTTGCATTACTTTGATCCAAGTATCTTTCACAAGGATCACAAGTTGAATTAAGTCCAGCAGCATTTACCTCTCCCCAACACAGTTCTTTCCCAGATTTGGGTTCTTGTTGGCCATTTATAAATCAAGTAAAGTAATCACAAAACTCCTGATAATCAAGGCAAGAAGTAATGTGCTGTCTCTCCATAAATCCCAGATGCGTTACTGTAATTTCCAAATTTTAGGATTAATGAAAGTATAGAACAGGTCCCTGCTGGAAAAATAATTCTAATTTATGTAGAACCTTGTTACTCATTTCAATTTTTTGGAGAAGCAAATCTCTCTTTCTCATAAATAATTTGTTTAAAATATAAATATTACAAAGAAAGAAAAATGAACATCTCAGTCAATTCCAATAAAGTTTTTTATGTTATACGTTTTTTTGTTTTTATTTATGTTCTTATTGAATCTTGTTCTAGAGTCACATTTGGTGAAATGGGCAGTTATGTAAATTTGATTGATAAATAAATTCCAAGAGACTGAGAAAATATTTACTTATTGGAACTTTCCACTAATTGTCTTAACTTACTCAGCCACTCTTAACCTTCTTGTAGTTCTGATAATATCCAATCCCCACTCTCTTCCATTTTGGGGCAAGACTCTCCCTTCCTCACATTCTTTAGAAAATTCCTGCTGTTTTGTGGATTCTTGGGTAAAAAAGGCATTGGCAATGCCTTTTTAAATCTCCTAATATTGGTAGCCTATTGCCTAGTGTCAGACAGGTGTGGGAGTACATTATTTCTTCCACAGTTCAGATTGGAATGGTCTATATTTAAGTAGTTTAAATTTTCATTTTTCCCTATTTGTAATTCTTGTGTTTCATTTCTCTCTGCCATATTTAACTGCAAAAAAAAAAAAAGTCCAGTATAACACAATCTATGATTGTACTTGTAAATTACATAAGGGGTTGAATGAAGATTCATAATTGACTAATTCTATACACAATGGAAACTCATATATTCATCTTGGAATAATTCGTGAAGAATTTATAAATGTTCTAATGCACTATAATTGCTTTTAAATTCAGCTTGTTCCTTTCTTATAGAGACTGCACTTTATTTAATGACTCTTGGTTGACAATTACTTTAATAAATCTGTCATACCTGTTTGTGTGTGTGCGCGTGCACATATGTACCATTTTAATCTCTCCATTCTGTCTGCAGCCCCATGGCTTCTATTTTTCTTACTTTTTAAGTTATCCTGAAGTGTTTGACACCTTTTTCAAACAACTACTCAGAAAAGAGTTCCACTGAATTAATTATCTTATTCCAAGGTAAATATATATAAGAGAATTGGTTATATTTTAAGACTTAGGAAAATTAAAACCTAATACATTTGGAAACACTATATTCTAGAATTAAATTTAATATAATTATTTTAATTGCTTTCTTTCATATCATTCCATAATATTTTCAGTTTTTTAAAGCTTTGGAAATCATTTGTGTGTGTCTTTTGGCTTATCACCCAAAATACTGAGTGAAGACTAGTTGTTGCTGTCCCTGCCATTTGCAACGGTGCCTTTATCATGAATCTTGGTAAAACCATATTTGTTCATGTGTAGGCACCGATATTAGATCATTTCAGAAATGGGATAGCTACTGCCCTCTGAATTCACCTTCTTAATTAAATAATTTTGATACAGATATGAGGTGCTTGATATTTGTCCCTAACTTAATGTTATTTTATCCCTAACTTAATGAAGATACCACATGTTGAAGAGTCTGATCTGAATATTTTTCTTTTTTGACTTAAAAGGTTTTGTACTACAAGTATATGCTCAGAGTGCTTTGATTGAACCATATGTTTCTGAATAGATTCAGAATTTTAATGCCAATCTGAAATTTGAACTGCTACTTGCTATCCAACCTATAAAAAACTGGCCAAAAGAAGTATTTAAATAGTTTTTAAATAAATCAGAGGTGCAATCAAACACATTAATAGGACTAGAGCCAATTTTAACTGATGTTAATTTACAATGAATACTTCCCAACTTGAAAAATGTAGACAGGCATAAATGTCACCAAATGGAACTACATTATTTCTTATGTTGCAACAAAAGTTTAAAAAGCAGGCATCTGGATTGGATTTTTCAAGTAGAAGACGTTTCACCTTTTATCCAAAAGGCTTTCTCAATTCTGGTCAATTCTTTCTCAATTCTCAATTCACAGACATTATTTCTTATGTCAATTTTAGTTTATATTTAAAATTAATTGCATTTTAAATAAATGGTTTGTACTGATGAAGTAATTATGGACTACCATTTTACCTGTTTAGCAGATCCAAGCAACAAACATGACATTCAAGAAGAAAAGTCAATTTCACTGCTTTTTTCTGTGGTTGCTCTTTTTGTTTGTGAATACAGGTGACTGTCTAAAAATAATCCAGGAAATGATCCTGCAGCAAGATTTGTCCATTAGCATTATTTTGTGTTCTTTCAGAAAAAGCTTCTAAATTCATGAGCTCTACCAACTTACCAGCCATCCCGGAGGAGCAAATACTGTAATCCAGGATGATTTCCAAGAAAGACTTCCCTTGTCTATTAAGGATGCCAGTCAGCCTGCCAACCCAGCACAGCAAGAAATGGGCAGTACAAGGGTACCAAATAACTTAAAGCTTCTCAACTGGCATTTTCAGTGTTATTCCCAAAACAGTGTGAATTCTATATTGGATTATTTGACATTGGTTATGGATTTACGGATATAATAAATATATAAATCCATCTGTGTGTATGTGTGTGTAAATTACATGTTAGCCACCCAGAATTATACATTTCAAATGAACGGCCATTTAAAACTTCAAAATAAAATTAAGCTAGAAGTCACAGGTCATCCTCTGCAGCTGTTCTCCTTGCCCATGCTAATGAAAAGCCTGAGTGGTTTACAATATCATACCTGGGACAGGCTACCCTTGACAATGACCCTCATGCTGCTGGTCTCATCCTATTCACCCTCATTCTGCTTGCCTAAAAAAGCAAATGGAAAAGTAATACTTTGCTTTTTAAATAGCTCATTACATAAACTAAATCAAATTCAAACTAAGCAAGATAATTTCTGCACTGCTTTAGCACAACTTCTGTATATTCTCTTTGACAGACATTTTGGAAAACTGCTATTATTTCCTCATTGATATTATTTCCTCATATGACTGCTGTGATGAAGAAAGAATATTTCAGACATTTATTGAAGCAAACTCATTGAAGTTATCCGGGTGAAACTTTTACTCAGTTAATGTCCTCTAATGGCTTTATTATTTCTACCATCTTCTATTGCAATCTTCTCAAAATTGAAGAAACTAAAGGCATTCTGATACTTTTCCCATTCAGTTCATGACCAAAACTTTTTTTTTAAAAATTGAATTGAGTCTTATCTTCATCTGAATTGAATTGCACATCCAATATTTTGCTGCTTAAAATGACCCATGTACTAGGAACAATACATAATAGGCGTGAGGCCAAAGGAAGCTGCTCATGCATTCCTTTTTCCCATTCCCATGTTATAAAGTGTATATGTGGCACAGAACTATGGCAAATATGAGAGGCCTTTTAAAAGGTCATATCCTCTGAACATGTTATATCTATGTGAATGCATGCTTACAAATGGAGAGGGAACAGTTACATGTGATACAAAAATTAACATCTTTTTGATATCCACTCCTAAATTATGGAATACTTTGCCCCTTTAAATGTGGATACTTTTCTTTTCAATAATATTCTATTAGCTAACAAATAATTTGTTTAAATTCTAACAAAACTTTACATTTTCAAATAGCTTTTCCAAAATATATTTTATTTATTCTGAATCTACCAAGACTATGATTTCAATATGATATTTTAGGAATGATTTTAATTATTTCAGGTCTCAGAAGAAGGGGGTAATAAATGCATAAATATTTTATGCATTTATGGGGCAAATATATGAACTTAAACATTAAAACTTTATGATTTATATTAGAACAAGTTCAGTACTGAGAGTATTCAGTACTTTCTTCTAAAATATTGTGTTTTTTGAACAAAAATATTAAATGGACTCCATGGAAAAAAATGGAAGTACACAGTGTTTGTTACATATGTGTGAATGAGGAAAAATACTGTTTTTAAGGATGAAAATACTACAAAAACACAATATAAAATTCTAGAAAAATAAAATACTTTCAGTACTAGAAATCTGCTTCTTTTCTGTCTAAATTGTTAATTATTATTGAGATACTATTTCTTTAAAAAAATATTACAGTTCTTAACTAGTGATACAAAGAATGGTGGTTCTGGCAAGAAATGTCTGTTATCAAAAGTACATGCAAAATTGCAAAGCAAGTAAAACAGTTAAAAAGTATGGCCATGCAAAACCCCTTGTCAACAAAAGCAACATAAAATCTACAATATAATGTACTCATTGGTGACATAATATTGACACACAATTGGCAGAACCAATTCCTTTCTTAGTTTAAATCAATCTCTGTGCAACATGACTAATGTTCTCTCAAGATACAGTGTCAAGAGGACATGTCATGAAAAATAGTTGCTGGGCAACGTTAGTGTTGCTGTTATAGGAACAAATAATGAGCTCTCAGATGGAAAGAAAGTATAATGACTTTTCAGAAAAATATAATAAACATGATTTAAGATACTAAAGCCTTCATTAAAAAAAATTAATAGGAACTCTCCCTGCAAAGTTCCCTAATTCTCATATGTTGCTATCTACCAGAATTAGCTGTGTAAAGAAAAGCTAAGGTGAATATGCTTTCAAGTTGACTCTTGGTTATCATAACCTTGCAATTTTCAGGAAGTATAACATATGTAGTTTGCCATTTACTTCAAACAAGCATGTTGTTTGAAATCCAGTCTAGCCAACAGCATTCACACACCAAATATATATTTAGAATTCTACAAAATCTATTTTTATAACTTCAAGTTTGACCCTAAATCACTTAAACCTCAATATTAGAAGCATCAACTTAAGTTGGTCCTTTGCTTCACACTTTTTAAGTGCATATAAAAAGTATTCTAAGACTCTTCTTTTGGAAATACATTGTGTTTGTTGCCATGTATGAGTAGAAATATCATGAGTTATTGGTTATATACTAGAATACCATGGTAATGCAGTACCAAAAATACTGCATCAAACTCTATTATTGCATCAAACTCTATTAACTTTACATAATATTTTATAATCCCTGTAATGCCTTTAGGATTGTGGCTTAACATATTGCTTGAAAGAGTGCCCATCATCCCAGAAAAAAAAAGAAAAGGGAAGATAATATGGAGAATGGTGCATCCTGCAAAAATGGAGGCTGAAGGAAGGGCAAGCAGATTCTGATGATGTGAAGCTTTCTACATTTCACAAGTTCACCAATTTTTCAGACCATTTACAATGTTTTTTTGAACACTTATGTTACTTCACAAACCAAATAGGACTGTGCAGATGCAAACCAAGTTAAGACCAACTTAAGTTGATGCTTCTATAAGTTATTGTAAATTTTTCAATATAATATCAACACCTTCTGATTATCTGAAATGTTCAGATCAATTGATGATCAAGGAAGATTTAAAAGAATGGGCGTTCCTATGTTGATTTCCTTTCTTGGTTAACTATGGGATTCCTATAGTTCCTCCATGACCTACAAGGCCAGTTAAATGATTGCTGAAGCTAGCTTGGCTATCTGGATGTATAGGACCTAGATAAGCTCTGCATGAACCATTCGTCCCACCCTGGCTTATTGCCTCACAATGCCGTCTCCCCAGAAGCAGATCCGGCCAAATCTCAGCCTGTCGAGCCACTTTCTATGAAAGTACAATATCTCCTGGATGTCACCACAAAGCCCATACAATTCATGACTCATGACATTGCAGACATTGATGGCTTATTCTATTGTGTAGTCATTTTTGTTGTTCAGTCGCGCAGTTGTGTCCGACTCTTCGCAACCCCATGGACTGCATTACGCCAGGCCCCCCTGTCCTGCACTGCCTCCCGGAGTCTTCCC
>JANHZU010005126.1:2680-14714 GCA_032468055.1 Acrochordus granulatus | reverse complement strand
GACCGAGTGCAGGGACTCCTGGTCCAGGAAAGGGCATAACTGGCACACAACATGAAGCTGTGCAAAGGCTCTCCTGGTGGCGCTCACAACCTGCTCTTCAAGTAGGAGTCGCAAATCCAGGAGGACCAAGTTATGCACCAGGTCTATCCGGGGTAGTGCAACCCCATCAAGAAATAAGGATGGAAATGTCCTAGGACCCTGACCCCCCCGCCACCCAAAGCCACTCCGTCTTGCTGGGGTTCAACTAAAGTCTGTTGTTCCCCATCCAGCCCTGAACAGCTTCCGGGCACCGAGTCAGGGCCAGGACAGCATCACTTGGGTCTCTCGGGAAGGAGATGTAAATCTGAGTATCATCAGCAAACTGATGATACCTCAACCCATGGTGACAAATGATCTCACCCAGCGGTTTCATGTAGATGTTAAAAAGGAGGGGAGGAAGCACTGAGCCCTGCGGCACACCACAAAGTAATGTCCAAGGACTGGACCTCTCCTACCCTATCAACACTGATTGGGACCGGCCACAGAGAAAGGAGCTGAACCAGCGCAAATCTGCACCGCCCAACCCCAGCCCCTGCAACCAATCCACAAGGATATCGTGGTTGACGATATCGAAAGCTGCTGAGAGGTCAAGGAGGGCTAGGGTGGATGCACTCCCTCCATCCCGCTCTCACCAGAGAACATCCACAAGAGCAACCAATACTGCCCCATGACTGGGCCTGAACCCCGAGTGAAAAGGGTCCAGAAAATCCATTTCCTCCAGGATCCTCTGCAGGTGCCAGGCAACCACTTTCTCAACCACCTTGCCCAAAAAAGGCAGGTGGGAGATTGGCTGATAATAATACAAACAGGTGGAGTCCAGTGATATTTTTTTAACAGGGGGTGAACCAGAGCCTCTTTAAAAGGTCCCGGAAAACCCCCCTGCTGCAGTGAGGAGTTAATCACTACATGGACCCACCTGCTAGTCACCTCCCTGGAGGCTTTCACCAACCAGGAGGGACAAGGATCTAACTGGCAAGTAGTCGCGCTGACTGCATCAAGGACCCTGTCCACTTCCTCAGGAACAACAGAATCAAATTGATCCCAGATTATTATCTGACAGGTGCTCTGCAAATTCTTCCACACAGCCCTGAAGAAGGACCGTCGGCTCCCCTCTACCTAGAGGGGGCGGGTGATCCTAAACAGAGCTGACGGGTGGCACTCTGCAGATGCAATAAGGGCAGAGAAATAATCCTGTTTTGCTGCCCTGTTTGCCACAAGATAGACTTCAATTGCAGCTCCTAGTTGTGTCCGATCAGATTCTTCTCTTGTCTTCCGCCAGCGACACTCCAGGCGTCTCTTCACCCTTTTCAGCCCCCGTAACTCTTCCATGAACCACGAAGAGTGCCGAGAGCGCTGGATGGAGAGAGGCCTCATAGGCACGATCTTGTCTGAAGCCTCGGTCGCCTTCCTATTTCAAGACGCAACCAAGGCTTCAACAGGACTGTGCCATGCCCTTGGGACATCCCCCAGCTCCCTCTGAAACCCCTCAGGGTTCATCAGGCACCGAGGGTGGACCACTTGCATGGGTCCCGCCTCCCTGCAGAGGGGGGTGGCATAAGAAAATCTCAAAGACACCAGGGCGTGATCAAACCATGAGAAAGGGGACAACAAAAGTTCTTCTTCTAATTCACATTGCCATTGCTCTGACAAGAAAATCATGTCTGGGATGTGGCCACTGTCTCGAGTGGGGCTCTCAATAATCTGGGAGAGGCCCATGGCTGTCATGGAAGTCATAAGGCCAAACCCAGGGAGGGCAGATTGAAATCCCCCAGGACCATCAGCTGGGGAAGTCCACTGCCAGCCCTGAGATAGCCTCAGTCAGCTCAGGCAAGGAAGATGCTACGCAGCATGGAGGCTGGTACAGCAGCAACAATCCCAACTGATCCCAAGAGCCCAATCTCAAGAACAGAGTCTCACAACTGGAAACTTGTGGAGCAAGGCCCCTGGAGTCTGTTGTTATCTTTTCAATCCTAGTTTTGTTCGGACTTGTTCTTAATGCTTAGTTTTGTAAAACCAGAATTAACCTTTCCCTTTCTTCAGTTTTCCTGCCCTTAGCCATTGCCAGTTCTAGTTATTATCTGCTTTGCCTTCTGTTCTTTTAATGTACTGGCCATGTAATGCTTTGCTTTGCCATGTCTCTTTTCTATTCTTCATTTGGTCTTTGTTGTGTGCCAGTTTCATCTCTCCAGTACTAAGTAAGCCTTCCTTGTATACTAGCTTTAGTGCATCATCTTCACAGTCCTTCAGGTATTCTTCCAATGTTCTTTTTGCCTCTTCCACTGTCTAGCCTACTTGCAACTTTCAACACCCACCTATTTTCCTTGGTTGGTAGAGTTTTGTCAACACTGTGTGGATGAAGGGCATGATTCGTTATCATTATTTTCTAATCTTCCTTTCCAGGGCCTATAGTTCTGCTTGAGTTCAGTCCACTATTCCAGCTATGTATCTAATGACTGGAATTGCCCAGTTGTTAATTGCCTTGATTGTATTTTCTCCACTGAGTTTGGACTTTAAGATATTCTTCAACTTCAGATCATCCATGGAAAGGACATGGAATAGCTTGGTAGATGTTTTTAAAGTTTAATAGCCATGGTCTGATTTGTTCAGTATGGTTGACAGAGGAATCAGTGAAGTGACAACAAAAATGGTGATTGTGAGTCTCCTTGAAAGATTCATCTCTTGATATTAACGTCTCCCTACCTATTACCATCAACCAGCAACTCTCTTCCATTGTGCCATAAATCTTTGAACAAAGCTCTGGACATTTCTACTGACTCCTGTTATTTCTAGGCACTTGATTATCCAATCATGTGGCAGGAAATCAAATGCCTTCTTGTAATCAGCCTATGTAACATTCCATTTGGTCTTCCTTCTCTTGCAATTTTCCAGAATCATCTTCTTAATTAGGAGCTGAGCTTTTGTTCTTCTGCTATTTGGGTGGTTTCCTTTCTGCTCAGGTGGAAAGAATTTGTTTTCAATTAGTTGCTGTTGGCCTACATTAGCTACTTCACCAGTTATCAAAAAGTTTGATTTGAAAGTTGTTGGTAGCACATAATTGGCCTGTAGTTGTTTGATGTTGTCCCTTTTGCTGGAACTTTCATTATCAGATATGTTTTGCCAGAGATTAGCTGTTCTTATCATGTTAAACTGCTTGGCAATGAGTGGGTACAGACCAGTCAAATGTTAGTTGCTGCAAGAAGACTGACTACAAATAACAGCATGATAAAAAACAAAAACCCACAGTTCGTCTTTTTCTGGTGCTGACACATTTTTGATCTTCTTTGCCTTTTTCTCCACCATTTCTGCTATTATTAGTTCTTTCATTTCAGCTTCTTTGTTGTTGTTATCCAGCTCTTTTAGACAAGCTTCATTCTTATTGTAATTCTTTGGGCTATCCCATAACCGCACCCAGAATTGCAGTTTCTTCTTTGTCAAGTATTGACTATTTCAATGCATTCTCTCCATTGATGGATGGGTAGAAATGTTTCAGATTTGACTGAAATTGGAGATTCTGTCTATACTGTGAATTTGAGCTTTGTTTCTGCTGATCTTCTTGGCTATAGCTGTTGTCTGCTACTTTATTATTTCCAGCACTTCCTTAATTTTCCTTTTTTTAGGTGTGATTTCTTTATCAGGTATTATTTGATGTTCTTGTTCTTCAGCTTCTTTCATCTGTTCTAGTTTGCTTGCATCTAATCTTATCTTGTTGATTTTATTTTTTGCAGCCTGATCTTCCATTTTGATGGTTCACAGTTTGGCTTTTTTTTTCTTCATTGATTTTGAATCCGAGGTATTAAGTTATATTTGCAGCCATGTTGTATATAAGTTGATTTGTTTCTTGCTGTGAGCTGGTGCTTATATTACAGCATTGGCATCTTTTAATACTTGGACTAGTTGTTTCTTTGGAACAAGCTTCAATACAGGCAACTGTATTCTGTTGTTTTTATGCTATTTTAGATACTCAATCCCCCCATTAAGGCACCATCTTGTTGTGGTTGAGGGGCTTGTATGCTCAGAAGATGAGAGCTTTGTTAGAGGTTGAATTATAATTATTTTATAATAAAGCATATTAAAAATCAGAGTCATCATCTTGCCAACAAAGGTCCATATTGTCAAGTCTATTTTCCAATAATAATGTATGGCTATGAGAGTTGGACCATAAGGAAGGCTGAGCATTGAAGATTTGATGTCTTTGAATTGTGGTACTGGAGAAGACTCTTCCTTGGACTGCAAGGAAATCAAACCAGTGAATCCTATGGGAATTCAATCCTGATTGCTCATTGGAGGGACAGATACTGAAGCTCAAGCAAAAATACTTTGGCCATATAATGCAAAGAGAGGACTCATTAGAAAAGACCATGATGCTGGAAAGATTGAAGGCAAAAGGAGAAGGGATGATAGAGGATGAGATGATTAGATAGCATCATGAGTGTGATGGGCATGGATTTGGGCAGACTTCAGGAGGTAGTGCAGGACAGGGAAGCATGGCATGCTGTGGTCCATGGGGTTGCAAAGAGTCAGACATGATTGCATGACTGAAAAACAACAAGATGCTCAATTATTCTTCTACTTCTTTATTAATTAGAAGGCTTTGTTCTTCCTGAGGAGAAGACAGAGGAGAGCATTCCTAATTTGGGAATGAAAATGATTCAATATCTATGCTGGTTTCCTCTACTGCTGCCTCCCCCTGGTTTGCCCCTACAGTCTGAACTACTTCTGGCAAGGCTTTTGTTTTTTTGACCTAGATGGAGCTTTCTAATTCTTTCAATTCTATTTCTGTGAATACTTTATTTCTTATTATAAATCAATGTTGATCTGCTAGCCTCTGTTCTGTTATTTCTGTTTCTGGATGTGAGTCTTATGAATATGAAATGTGTAGAACACTGATTGAAATTTGAGGCTTGATAGGGCTTAAGCTTAGCAGGATTATTCTTACTAAAAATTTAAAATTGCTTGGAACTTTAATAAACCTATGAACACTTAGTTCCATGGAATTTGCTTCTTGAATAAGTAATTATATGTAAGGCTTAGCAATATTATGACTTTAAGCATTCAAGTGATTTTTCAAAATTTGGTGACTGTTGACATTTAAATGTTTGTGTGAGAATACAGATACAAGGGTCATATCAGTCCATTAGAAACTGACAGATAAACCAGGACATGATTTGTTTATTTAACAATAAGCACTTTTTAGTCAAATTGAGCCAAACTCATAAAGGTCATGATAGATAAGACTTGGTTTGTCTAAAATTGTCAAGACAAAGGGAAAGAAATGAGGAGGGAAGACAAAATTAGAAAATCAGATGTTTAGTTGCAAAGTTTATTAGCAAAAAATTCATTTGGTGATGAACTTTGATCTAAACGTGAAAGAAGTTTGTACATCCATCACTTTCTTAAAGTTTCACACTAATAACTGCAATATTGAACAAGTAACTAGGGAAATTATGTATTTATCGCTAGACATCATTCAAATTTAAGTGGAATTCTTATGAGTTGTGTTTTTACATGTTTTTACACATTTGCTATATTTCAGATGATAAATTTAATATATGTCTCTTAATGTTGAGCAAAATCAGGTTCCCTAGGCTTCCTGCCTTTCCTGCTGAGATAACCTCTTGAGTGCTTCCATATTATTTATTTTTCAGATATGCTACAATAAATGGTAATTAATTGGTTCAAGCATACATGCTAATCAGGCAAAATAAATCTAAATGTAAATGGTTTCTAACTAATCAATAATTAGGTAATATGCTTCATCCTTAATATGTAGAATATCCACTTAATATCCACTAATGGTATCATTAGAATGAAAATTAAATAGCATAGTAGTTTTAATTATGAAGACATATTAGAATGACAGTCTTTTATGCTCACTTTGGTTTCTATTTAAGTCAAGTCCATCCCCTGGCTACATAGAAATAGAAAAAAATGCATATAGATTATATTAGTAGATGCTGCATATGATATAAGATGTTTATTTTCCATAATAAACCATTGAAGGGGGGAAATGGAAGACTGCAGATGAACTTTAATGATTAAATTTTGATTTGATTTGTGCCTAATGACAGTTTTTTTTAAGTAACAAAATATAATTTCTCTTGGTATCTATCCACTACACTTTATATATTCAGAGCATCCAAATCTAAGTTTGCAGTAAATGGAAGAAGTAAAATGATTGATGAAATAACTTTCAGGTAATGCCCTGAGTGACAACAAGTATTTGTAGACATTTTCCTTGCCCTGCTTTAGGCTTCTTTAGAGTGGAATTGAAGCCAAACTTGAAAAGAGGTGTCATTTCCTAATATATTGGCAGTGTTCATTGGGGCAAAATGCCCACAACATGCCTCATGAAACTTCACCACAAATTCACTCTGTTATATGGCACTCTTCAGAAGTCATTTTGCCAAGAAGTAGAAGCTATAAAAGAACTAGAATTGTTTGCTCCATACTTATTTCCAAAGTCTTCCTTCAGGAAAAATAATATTTGATTCCACTCAAGTGAACTCGTAGGAAAAACAGAATGTACTAATGAAAACCCAGAAACTGATATTTCTATGGAGAAAAGGTAGTCATGACAGACATGTTGGTCAAGAGTAGGTCTTGTTGTCCTTAAAAAGGAGCAAGATTAAAAAATAAGATGGCATGTGCTTGTTTGTTAGATTAATATCCCATCTTTCTTCTTTCTAGACTGAGGAAAATTTTAGAGTCTGAATCTCATTCTGAAGGTGATACTTGGGAGACACACTGCTCTAATTTCAAAACCCAAGTTATATAAGACATGCAACAAAAATGTCCTTGCCCCTTCATTGACCATGTTTAACAATTACTTCTTTCAGCTGCAGGCTGATGTATAGTACACCATTGTTTGTGCCTTTATCCTTTAGCACTTTTGCAGTTAGATGCAGTAAGGCACAATTCTGATCCAGTTGTCTTTAACATCATAAAATGCCTGGGGACAGTAATCAGATAACACACACGTCTTCTCTATAGTAACCAAATGAAAGGTTTTACAAGTCCTGAACTTCTGTCTGAATGTATAAATAGAGAAATGAATCTCAACAAGATGGAGACTTCCTCAGTGCATGGCTCTTAGTTTTGGGAATTTACCTATTCTACATGGGATTACAATTTTTCAGAAGGACCATAGTATGTCATTGGTGATAAGACCATCATTGACCTAGGAATCCTAAGTGATTTCTGTGGCTAAGTATGCCTAATTACCATCAAGAGTCAAACTGATGAAGTATAAAAATAAATATTACTAGCTTTGATTGCGCACCAACTCCAGAAGTCCTCTTTTCTTTCTGGATAGTGCTGAACTTCCTCTGAATATTGCTACTTCAGATGCCATTTGGTAATTTTCCAGAATCAAATTTTCTGATCCTGAAGGAATGTGAAATGTACTAGGATGGTCTAGTAAATGTTCATCATGGTCAGCAGAGGGAACAGGATATTACAGAATTTCTCCAGTTTCAGCCAGATTCAGACAGAACAGTTTTAATTCTGGTGAGTCACTATCGTTAATATATGGTGAAGTTTTGTTCTTTGTTTTGTTTTGTTAAACTTAGCCAAACTTTAAGCAAAAATTAATATATCCCAAAGGCTAATAAGGACTTTAAATTACTTGATTTCCATTACTGGGAAAGCTGTGTGGAACAAACAGCCCTGGCAATCTATGTGTTCCCAGAAGCCTAATATTCATGGTTAAAAAAATGTCTATACAAGAAGTGTGATAAAAGACAGCTTCCTGGATCACTATTGCTAAAAGGAATCAATATCACTTGGACATTAGCATGCCAAGTATATTTACCCCCCCCCCCTTTTTTTTAATTGTTATTCCCAGCTTGCCTAGTAAGAGACTTTTGGGGAGGAAATCTTATTGAGTAAAACCATTCCACAGTGTACTGTTCAATATCTTGTTGTAGACCATACTACTGCAGGCTGGGCTAAAATTTGTCAATGCCTCTCTTGTTGGCTAAAATCATTAGAAGGCAATGCATTATTAAAAAGCTTCTCAGAGATATAAGCTGTATGCTATAGTTGATAACAAATATCACTAATGATGCTTTACAAAATACTCAACATGCCAGAAAGTTGTAGTTGATGTTGTGCAACCTATTTAAAAGCAAGGTCATAAACAAAGGTAAAATTAATTTATTGGAAGTTCTAAGGGCCATACTGAAGCAGTAGCAGCAAACAAATAACTTTCTGAATAATGTAAATAGACAAGTTTCAGCTTTTAGAAATGCAGTGCAGTCTTTTGCCTGTTAATTTAAGGATTACTTGCAATTCTCAAACAAGAATTATTCTTGGGTGTCCATTTGTCATAGAATGGGGATCAAATTTAAGCTTTCTTCTCCAAACTTCCAAAACTGTTTTTAGACAATTGCGTTTTAGGCAAAGTGAGTTATGCCCATATGATTTTTGAAAATAATAATTTAAATTCCACTGAAATAGAAAGGAAAATAGTAGCTCAATAATGGAGCTGAAAAATCTGAAAAATTAAAAGCCCATCGTAAAAATTATCTCAAAACCATTTTTTTAAAAAACAGCATCCATTAGCATTGGTACTATTATGGTTTATCTCACAATCAGTCAGATGTTTTGACTGGATTTGGCATTTCTGTCTACCTACTGGAGTAGATAGATATTGTTCTTTGATGATGTTATAGGTATCAACATAAAATGTAAGCTATTGCAACTAACACTGCCTTTTGTAATTGACTAATGGTGAATTTGTCAGTGCTGATGGTGTTCAAGTGGTGCTCCAGTTATTTTCGGATAGCACTGAAGGCCCTATTACTATTGGTACTACCTTTGCTTTCTTTTGCCACAGTTGTTCTACTTCTATTTGTAAGTCTTTGTATTTTGTGATTTTCTCTAGATATGCACCACAGTTAGTCGTTGTTAGCGCGATCTTCTTGCAGCAACTAACTTATGGTTGGTTGTAGTCAGCCAAATGTTTAGACTGAATTTATCATTTTTGTCCACTTATCTAGTCCTTTCCAGGGATCTGGGATAGCAGATTTTGTTGTTTGAAGGTAAAGGGGGCTGAGGGAACAAGATGCTCAGCAGTTCGAGGCCCAAGCAGCACCTTGTTACAGGGTGAGCTCCCATTACTTGCTGAAGCTCCTGCCAATCTCGTAGTTTGAAAGCATGTAAAGGCAAGTGGATGAACCAGTACGGCAGAGGATGAGATGGCTAGATAACACTGTAGACGTGATGGACATGGATTTGTGTGAACATCAGGAGACAGTGCAGGACAGGGAGGCCTGGCATGCTGTGGTCCATGGGGTTGCAAATAAGTTGTTTCATAACTGAACAACTGAACAATAATAACAAAAATAGGTACCACTTTCATTGGGAAAGATAACACTGTTCCATGCACCTTGGCATATTGTTATGCCATCCACATGACCACAGAAGATCTTTGGACAAGACTGGCTCTTTCGGCTGTGAATTGTAGAGGAGCATCACCTCCAAGAGTCATCCACAACTGGAAAGGGAAATCTTTACCTTTCATATTAAAGATTTTACAACAGAATATAAATTGTTCCAATTAAAGTTGCATTTTGCAATTGATTGATTGTGATTTTTTCAGTGCTGCTGGTATTCAAATGGTTCTCCAAATGTTTTGAAATTGGACGAAAAATACCTATTACTATTATCCTTGCTTTCTTTATCTACAATCATTCTATTTCTGTTTGCAGGTCTTTATATTCTGTGATTTTCTCCAGTTCTTTCTCTTCTTTTCATCCAAACTATATATTGAATAGTGTGGAGCATCAATTCTATTTCAGATGGTGCTTGTTCATACAACTTCAGATCATCCATGTAAAGTTTGGCAGATATTTTTGATGTCTGAAGCCATGGCCTGATTTTTACAGCATTGTTGACAGAGGAGTCAATGCAGTGACAAACAGTAATGCTGATAGTAAGTCTCCTTGAAAGATTCCTCTCTTGATGTTAACTTCTTCCATAGTATCAGTATTGATTAGCAACTATATCTTCCATGGTACCATTAATCTTTGCACAGTTTCTGAAGTTCCTAATGACTCCTGTTATTTCTAGGCACTTGATTATTCAACTATGGGTCAAATGCCTTCTTGTAATCAATCCAAACTACATTCAAGTTGGTCTTCCTTCTCTTACAGTTTTCAAAAATCATCTTGTCAATTAACAGCTGATCTTTTGTCCTCTGCTGTTTGGGCAGTTTTCTTATTGTAATGGTTTGTTCCATAGTCAGCCAGAAATTTATTGGCACCTGGGATAAGCAGATGTTGTTGTTTGATGGTATTGAGTACTGTCACAGGATCTAAGCTTCCAACTAAAGCCAGTGTGGTTTAGAAATTAAGGTTTATAGTTCACAATGTTTATTTTATTTAACGTATATAGCCACTCATTTGATAAAATATGACTCTGGGCATCATACAAATCATGTTTTAGTGCAATCTGGTTAGCAATTTAGTAAATACTGTTATAATTTTGGTTACCTTATTTTAATAAGAGACATCACTGAGATATTATATATCTTCATTTATCCTTGCCTGATTCATCTTTAGAATATATACTCCAAGAAAGCAATACTGTAATTCCTCTCTCCAGTCAAAAACCACATGCCACTTACAAACAAAATCAGACATCTCATCAATTCATTTTTCAGCAAAAGAAGTAGAATCACTCCTCTTTCTTCCATCTCCACAAATCTGTTAACCAATGAGATGACATTTTCTTTAATAAGCTTTTTGTCTGAATTTGTATAAATGATAGTTCGGGTGTGTGTTTGTTACTTCATAATATTGTGTGTATTGCAAATACTTCTATGCAGAAGAGTTGTCTAAGTATACTTGGAAATAGCTCAGCTTTTATTTTGTAAATTAATTTTTGTTGTTTTTACAGATAAGTTATTTCAAGACCTTGTATATCACATTGTACATTACTATGAGAATTATTTCACTTTTACCATATGTGCCTTTTGTTTCCAGCAGCTGATTATCTCCCTTTCTTTTTTTTTCTTTTGTGAAGCTAATTTCCTGCCATGATGTCCTCTATCCATCTTGTGGTTTGAAAGCTGAAACTGTGAAACTGACAAGAAGTATCAATTGGCCTTCCCTGTAAGATTGACTGGTGAAATAAGAATATTCAAATATGATAGGCTTCTATAATTATGCTCCGATAATACATCCCTAATCATCTGAACAATCAAGGTGTCTATTCTCAGAGATAATATTTTGGGGATTGTATGCCCCAAAAATGGGAACCAAGAGGGAAACAACCTTCTTCTATTAAATATTTAAGAACTGGGAAGATATTATTTTGGTTGTTAGTACAGCTAGGGGCAGCTTAAGACTGTCTCATTCCTGGCTTGCAGATAAGATGAAAGAACCATCACAGGGACGTAAGAAAGATATTGCCCGGGGCTGTTTCTGCTTTGGTTAGATGCATATGTGGATGCAGCCAAGAGAAATCAAAGCTGACATATTCACCCATCTTTTTTTCCAGGTTGTCTCCTGGTTTGTAGATATATTGTCAAACTTAAGTCCAAAGACAACAGGGTGAGATCTTATTGAGTCCAATGCTTTATTTGCTTACACATAATAGAATCTCCGCAGACTACTGTTATATGATTCTAACCTAATAGATATATCCTGTGGGATTGTAGGGTATGGCTAATCTGGAACTTTCCCCAAACCTCTTCCTTTCTCCCCATCCAGTTCAAGATTGTATGGTCTCTTGTTTAGGGATGTGCTGCCTCCTTCCTGGGAAGCCATGGTGCTATTGTCAACATTCCCACCACTACCTCTGCAGCACACATTCTATCACATAGATGGATGATGTTATCAAACTGGTACAGTGGGGGAAAAAGGTATTTAGTCAGCCACCAATTGTGCAAGTTCTCCCACTTAAAAAGATGAGAAAGGCCTGTAATTGTCATCATAGGTATACCTCAACTATGAGAGACAAAATGTGAAAACAAATCCAGACAATCACATTG
>JANHZU010005125.1:45716-56814 GCA_032468055.1 Acrochordus granulatus | reverse complement strand
CTTCACCTCCTCCTCCCTTTTTTCCTCCCTTCCCCTTATTATAGCATCACCTAGAATGGACTACAGAAAACCTGGGCTCATCTCTGGAGAGGAAACTGTAACTTTCTGCCAAAGCTCGCCAAGAGGATCACAGGCTTCTCTTCCCTTGCAATTAAAAGATCAAAGTCTTCAGAGGATGAAAAAAGATCAGAGAAAGGTCTCTTTCATTTCTAGCTCACCTCCTCATGACTTTATGATATCACATTTCTGGGCAATAACACAAAACAGTTTGCCAATGCCTCTTTTACAAATGTTGCTCAATTTCCCAATCCAGCCTATGGCTACAAGCTTTCCTGGTTGTCTCCTATCCAAATTCTAACTTGAACTCAGCCCCGCTTGATTTTGGGAGGAGGGGGTAGCCAAGACCAGCTGGGTACACCTCCTCGGTTTGACTACACCGAGCAGCCATTTAGATTTCTTGGCCAAAATACAGAAGTGGCTTGCTTCCAGGGTATTTTTTCAATCTGTATGTCTTCCAATTTTGCATTTCCTGATGGTCTACCATCCCGTTACTAATCAAGTTCTGGCCCTAGTTTCCTTTTTGGAGTCAGCCAAGATTGGCTAGGAACTGTCGCCTAACTGGACCACAGGATGGCAGTGGGAAGTCCAGCACTGAGATCCAAGAGTGCCGGGGGCTTGCAGATTCAAAGCCTATAGATGACCCCCCTGAACCTTATTTAGAACTAAAGCAAAAAACATTCTTTTTCCTTAACTTTTTTTCCCTCCAGATGACAAGACAAAGACTACGAGGTTGAATTTAAAACTTAACCAAAATGGTTAAAACGTTTTTTTGTCTGTTTTTAATTAAAAAGGCCAACACAGACCCCACGGTTTGAGGATGTTTTTATTCTCAAAAATGTACAAGAGCTGTTTCTTTTTATTGCACCTGCTAAATGTTGATGCCTAAGGAGAATATAGTCTGGCCTCTGCTGTGCTACAAATGCCTTGAGGCTGGTGCAGGAGAACTGAGAAGACCTGGCCAGGGATAAAAAAGGCCCCAATTCTTACCTGACACTGAGTTCACGCTGCAGGAACAACACAACGAAGACAGTGAAATCAGTTATTAAAACACCAGCAGGGAAAAAGGAAGCCAGGAGGGAAATAAAAAGAAATCAAAGCAATGCAAGGATATACAACACTGTGCAAACGTCTTAGGCCACCACCCGCTTTATTTTAGCAAAGTTTTAATGACCATCCATAATTATTTTTCAATCTCTGTATTAAGATTCAAACAGAAAATACATACACAAAATTTAAACAAATGCAATGTTCAGAACAAACTGGCTTCTTTGGGCAAAAGTCAGGATTAAATATTTGCCACTCCAGCCTACGGAAGTTGTTTTTTCTGTTTTTTCCTGTTCTTGAATATTGCATACAAATGTCCTGTATTTTCTGGTTGTATTCTAATAAAGAGACTGAGAGATAATTATAGATGGCTATTATACCTTTGCTAAACAGCAAATCTAATGATGGTCTAAGACTTTTGCAGAGTACTGTTATCTTCTACATTCACCACCCTGCAAGTTCACGTTTTAGTGTTTTTCTTCCTTAAAGCATTCATAATCTCAGTTTTGCTTTGAGCAGGTTTATGCAATGATTGTGTTCAATGTTGGTCTTGAATGCCTGCCTTTTCAAGAGATTTCAAGGGCTGATGGAAGCTGCTTGTGCCAGGCCTCCAATGAGGGTCAAAGGTACCCACCTTAGCCAACTTATCTCCTCTGCAATTCTGGATAAAACACGGAGTGGGCAGCAGTCAACACAACTCAATTCCCACCCATCCCGTGCCATGCTGTTAGTCTGAAAGTGAGCCCTGGAAATGAATGCAGCCCAAGCAACTATTTTTGTTCTCTTTTGAGAGTTTATCAGATTATTTTTAAAGTAGATTTTGATGCACCTCAGAAGGTGCAAACCCAGGGCTGGTTGTCCTTCTCGCCTTCGTCCTTCCCTCTCACTCTGGCTTTGCTTCCTCCTTTGGTGTTCTTGGGTCTGACAGAAATATTTTCCAACAGAATTTCTCCAATTTGCTCTGGAGCTCTTGAACTGCATGGCCCCAAGCAGCTGTCCCCAGAAACAATTTAGGGCAGGGTGTCCAACCTTGGCAACTTTAAGTTGTGTGGACTTCAATTCCCAGAATTCTTAAAGTTGCCAAGGTTGGACATGCCTGGTTTAGAATTGATTTTTCTCCTCTAAAAACTACGATACATGAGACATGGATTTGTTCAGCCAAGCTGGGGAGCATTGTATAAGCTATGGACTCTGATCCTGAATTTTGTTTTGGAAACTTTGCAGCAAGGAATATTTTTCCCGGGGGGGACTGCGACATTGCTAGCACAAACAGCTACACTTAAAGCAAAGAAGGAAATCTGCAGGGAAACTGAGTTTCCTTCCCAACTGATGCCATCCAATGCATGGGCTTTCCTGAACATTCATCAGGCCTTACCTCTTCCAGCTGGCTGTGCACATGCTGGACAATCAGGTCAATAGCCACAGTATTTCCACTGCCTAAAACCAAAAAAGAGAGGAAAAAAAGTGAATGTCAGTTTGTGCCCTGTAATGACTGGCGAAGCCCCCTTGAGGGCGCAGGCAGCCTTCAGATCTTGCTGCAAATCAAAATTAAGGCTTGCAATTTTCTCAAACCAACTTCCTAGATGTTTCACAAGGTCCACAACTACATACTAGTAGTCCTCGACTTACAGACATTCGTTTGGTGACCGTTCAAAGTTACAATGGCCCTGAAAAAAGTGATTAGTCCCTGCACTTACAACCATCCCAGTATCTCCAAAGTCATGTGATAAAAATTTGGGTGCTTGGCAAGCAGCATGGATTTATGATGGTTGCAGCATCCAGGGTCGTGTGATCATCATCTGCAGCCTTCCCAGCCGGCTTCCGACAAGCATAATCAATGGAGGAAGCTGGATTTGGTTAACAACTGCATGATTCATTTAACAACTGCAGTGATTCACTTGACGATTGTGGCAAAAGGTTGTTAAATCAGGCATGGCTCACTTAACAACTGTCTTGTTTGGTCTCATTTGTGGTCGTGAGTCGAGGATTGTGTGTAGCACAAAATCCCTGGATTTCACTGAAATACAAACTGATCTGTACCAACAGAAAGTCAAGAACTATCAGTGAGTAACTGCAAGAATGATCACTGCCTCTAGTCATTTATGCAGTATATATATATTGAATTTATATAGTACCTGTGAACAATGTTCATATGCAACACAGGTCATTGGCTGCTCTTTTTTCCTCCCCTGCGCTTCAGAATCATCTTTATGAAAACTTTCCAATAAAAATATTTTTGCAACTGATTCTGCACCTATTACCTCGCATTTTTTAAAATTTTCGCTTTGTATTTTTTAAATACGTGAATACAAACCTTAGGAAGAAAAAATAAAACAATTCCCTTCTGTTGGAAGCAAAGTAATAAAATGAACAGGAAGTCTTCCAAGCATTTTTTTTAAAATTCACATCAGTAAAATGTTGGCACAGCCTATTTGCAAATCACAGGGCAGACCGGAGAAATCTGTTGGCTGTTGTCAGCACAATCGGGACAATAGAACCTCCAGATTCAGTGGCACTATACCATAATGTCCCAGATCAAGTGTTTTTCCTAGTTGGCTGCAACTGGATCATAAATAAAAAAAGAAAAAGCAGGGCAGTTGGAGCGAGAGTTCTTGCAAAGGGATCCCTGAGCAAGAAATCCAGTGGGGCCAATGGTGAACGGAAAGAAGAGTCCTACCTCGGGGGACCACAATGTCAGCCAGTCGCATGGTAGGCTGGATATACTGGTCAAAGGCCGGCTTGACAAACTTGTTATACTGTTTGATGACCCCCTCAATCTCTCGGCCTCGCTCGCTGATGTCCCTGCGCAAACGCCGGACCAGACGGATGTCCGAGTCAGTGTCCACAAATATTTTCATGTCTAGAAGCTGGAGGAGAAAAACGAGGGGAAGGAATCAAGTGGATTTTGGGTCCAAAAGAGATCCCTCTAGAACAATTATTGTCAACCTTGGCAATGCAAGAGGTGTGGACTTCAACTCCCAGAAATCCCCAATCAGCATAGCTGACTGGGGAATTCTGGGAGTTGAAGTCCACATATCTTAAAGTTGCCAAAGTTGAAAAACACTGCTCTAGGGAGATGCCAGTTGGGGTGAAGGTTGGAAAGGGTTAGATTAGGAAGATCTGGGCTCTTCTCTCTTCCCCTCAGCCACAGAAGCTTCAGGATGGGGGGATTTGGGGCCAGTTTCTTCCCCTCAGACAGACCAATCTTACAGGGCTGTTGTTATTGGGAAAAATAGGAAAAGGGAGCACTAGACAAACTTTTCAGCTTGCTGAAAGAAAGGTGGGATATAAGTCCAAAATTATATATTGATCAATGCAACCATGCAAGGAGGATGAGAGGGGGAAAGGGAACGAAAGAGGAGAGAGAAGGAGAAGAGACAGGGATGGGAGGTGAAGGAAGGAAGGAAGGAAGGAAGGAAGGAAGGAAGGAAGGAAGGAAGGAAGGAAGGAAGGGGCTTCATTTTCAAAACTTATTTCCACTATTTATTTACTTCCAAGCCTTCTATCCTAACCCAGTCTTAATCTCTGTGCAGGTAAAAGACAAAATATTGTCTTTTAAATAAACCCCAAAATAAAGATTTTTTCTTTCACTAGGGCCAAGAAAAAATGGAGGCCAAAAGCCACTCAAACATGAGTCCAACTTGGGAGGCTGCTTTTCATAGCTGACTTTTAACTATGCTGACCCCCAAATGGCAGGAAATCTGTTGCCAGTTTTCAGCTGCCCAACTTGGGGTGTCCAAGGGGTGCGGAAAGGAGAATTGTGGTTTGGAGGCAGATCTGGGGCCACCAGTCCTCCCCCTCCTCAGCACCCCCACCCAGGAAAAGAGGCTGAAAACCCAGACCTACCTTCAGGAGCTCCTTGTCAGCAAATGCCATAATACCTTCAAATATAATCACGTTGGCTCCATAAAGCATTTTCTGAAAGCAAGCAAAAGTTTGTTTAGAACACTTATTTATTTCTCAGATTTTTTTATCCCACCTTTATTACTTTACAGGTAAGCCTGGCTTACATGAAAGAAAGCAAAGCGCAAGATTAGTTTAATGCGATTTACTGATAGGTTAGCTGAAAATTTTAATGTTATTTTATTAAAGGGGAAGTGACCCAAGATGAGTCACCAAATGTGATGAAAGATAGTCTTAGGAGGGAAGGGCTGCATTCCAGAGGAGAAAGAGGCTACACAATTTGGATAGTTTGTGTGAGAGAAAGAGGGTGAAGATGCCTCCTCCTTAACGGTTCCAGAGTATATGCCTTATGGGGGTGTTAGAACGCTTTAATTAGACAAGACTTTGTCTATATAAAGACATCTGCTTGGAAGAACCCCCACCAATGTCATGTTGGTTTGGAGCCTGACATCAACCATTTTTCCAAGCTAAGTTCCAAGAGCTTGTGATGCCTTAGGTTCTCGCTATGCTAAAGCTCAAGTTTCTAAACGCATCTGTATTTAACAACCTACTCCAACCAGATGTGCTGGGACTACATTTCCCAGTCTTCCAGGCTAGCATGGGCAACACTCAGAGACAGATGTATGCTGATATACGTGTTGCCTCAACAGGTGACAGCAGCTGGCTATGTTTTTCAGAGTTAAATAGGGCTGGGCCTAATTAGCACTTGGATGGGAGACCACTAGAAAATCCTAGCGTTGACTAACATTGTGAAAAAGCATCCTAGAAGAAGGGAATTGCCGACCACTTCCATCTTGGTACCAAGAAAACAATAATACCGACATGCCCATGAAGTCACAAGGAACCATAGCGGATGGAAAAGACATTTTAATATATACTTAATGACCTTTAAGGATTTAGCTTTAGTCACAGCAGTCCCAATTTTATTTTATTTATTTTACTTATTCATCAAACTTATATGCTGCCAAACTCAAAAACGACTGTCGGTGTTTTATCTGTGTATAAATTTTATCTGTGTATGATTAAATGTGCGCGCTATCTAACTCCCAACCTTCTGGGCAGCTCGCTACAATCCAAACAAAGAAATTATAATAAAATCAGTTGAAGGAGAAAGCTGAGCCCAAGAGGTTCTTCAGGCAAAGGAGACATGCCATTCCTAAGGGGGTGGAGCTAAGACCCTTGAAATCCAGACCATCTCAGAAGCGGGGCTCACCCATTCCTTCTTGCGACTGTGAGTGGTGAAGTCATAAATGGGGATCTTCACGCTTTTCCCTTGCTTGAGTTTTTTCAGCATGGCGATGATCAGATCAAAATCAAAAGCATCCGGATGGTCAAAGTTGAAATCGTTGCTGGCAGCCAGTTCTTGCTGCTCTTTCGTCAGAACCTGCCCCCCCAAAAAGAGAGATTTGGAGGAGGGGGTGGCATTGGGCAGCACATAGAAAACAACGGCTGGATGTCAAGATCTCTCCCTATCTTTGAAACATCTATTTCAAATATCACCCCCGCCTTTCATGCTTGGGCTCACCAGGAGGTGTGCAAACTTAAAACCCGTTCGTATAATTTAAATCAGTGTTCCTCAACCTTAGCGACGTGAAGCTGAGTGGACTTCAACTCCCAGAATTCCCCAGCCAGCTTTCACGCCTAAGGACTAGAATCCACCCATAGGAATAGATTAATTTGCTTAACAACACCACATTCGCTTAACGACTGCAGTGTTTGCTTAATGACTTCTGCAAAAATAGTCATAAAATCAGGTCTGGTCATGTAGGTGCCTTGACTTCTGACCTTCATGACTTCTGATAGAAATCACAGACTCCATTCTGGTCGTAAGTTGAGGACTCCCTGTAACCAAATTGAGTTTCTGTCCTGGCTTTTTTCAAATCCTGCCCCTTGCTCCATCATGCAAAGGTAGCCTTACATCCTCTCTGACTGAGTCAGAAACTTTACAGGGGGTTTCCTAGTGGCTTCATTTACACAACCAATTGACTTATTTGCACAATCTAGTGTGGTTCACAACTATTATAACCTTGGGTAGGATATCTTGTAGTTCGTGGCCACGTCTTAAAAAATGATGCAGTGAGACCTGGTTTAACGTTAGACAGGAGACTAACAGGAAGGCCAGAGCTGTAGAGTAGTTCAAAAGTTGAGATCAAATCGTATTTTTGCACCAAAAAACCATAAGAATGCATACATTTAATCACTAGAAATCGCATATTTCTGGATCTCATTGCCAGCACTTTCCTCCTGCCTGCCCGACTTGCAATCACCCAGGGCATCTCCAAGCTCTGCTCACCTTGTAGAAGGAGTCCATGGACAGCAAGACCACCCACGGCACATCCAATGCCTCGATGATCATCCTTGCCACCGTGGTCTTTCCGGATGCGCTGCCCCCACCCAAGCCTGAAGAGAAGCAAAGCCCAAGGCAGAGGGATGACAACCATCTTGCAAGGTAGGCTCGGATCAAAAAATCCCCACCTTTAAACACTTGGTGGCTATTTCCCTGCCATTAGGGGTCAGGACCCACTGCCTCCCTCCCCAAGGTGGTCTCCTCCAATTGGCAGCAATCCAGCGTGGCACCCCTTACCGATAACAAATGCCTCTTTGGACTGGGTGCCATGCTCGTTGTACCAGGGGGGTCGGCCCGCCGTGTAGATGGTCCTTTTACTGGTACGCAGAAGGGGGGGCTCCGACTTGGACTGGCTGGTGGTGCGCTTGCGGGGGGACTTGGATCCGACAATTGTGGGCAGCAGCCGGTCCAAAGTGTCTGCACTGTTGTTGCTGCAGGGAGAAGAGAGAGAGAGACACACACACGCACTCGGGGTCAGGTTCTTGGCACCAGCGGGCGAGGAGGTCCCTTAAAGTCAGCGAGGACTCCCTTGGTCTCAACTGGGTGGCCGCCAGATGTTTGGGGTGACAAGCGGCACTGGTCCTGCAGCTCTACAGAACTCCAGCTGTGGTTCTCAAGGACCGTTGTGCTAAAAGGAGGACGGGGACTGTCAGGGGAGGACAGTCAAACCACCTGCTCCTTTCTTGGCCGAGCAGCAAAGGAGGAGAGGAAGCGGAGCAGAAGCCAAGAAGGGGGCCAGCAAAGTAGGGAGAAGCGGAAAAAGGCACGGCAGGGGAACAGGAAGAAGTCGAGTGTTCTGCTTCCTGCTTTTCTGGGACAGGACAACAAAAACAAGATAGAGAAGGGGAAATGGAAGAAGTGGAAAAGGAAGAAGGGAAGAGGAGAAAGAAGTGAGGGAGCAGGGAGAAGAAAAGGGGAAGGAAGAGGAGGGAGGAGGAGGAAGAGGAAGAGAAGAGGAGGAAGGGGTGGAGGTGGAGGAAGAGAAGAGGGAGAAGAGGAAAAAGTGGAAGTGGAGGAAGAGGAAGAAGAGGAGAGGAGGAGAAGGAAGCAGAGGAAGAAAGGGAGGAGGAAGAAGAGGAAGAGCAGAGGAAGAGGTGGAGCTGGAGGAAGAGGAAGAAGAGGTGGAAATAGAGGTAGAGGAAGAGGAAAAGGTGGAAGTGGAGGAAGAGGAGGAAGAGGAGGAAAAAGCAGAGGAAGAAGGGGAGGAGAAGAGGAAGAGGAGGAAGAAGAAAGAAGAGGAGGAAGGGGTGGCGGTGGAGGAAGAAGAGGAGGAAAGGGTGGAGGTTGAGGAAGAAAACGAGAAGCGGAGGAAGAGATGGAGGGGAGGAAGAAGAGGAAAAGGTGGAAGTGTAGGAAGAGGAAGAAGAGAAAGCAGAGGAAGAAGGGGAGGAGGAGGAGGAAGAAAGCAGAGGAGGAAGGGGTGGAGGTGGAGGAAGAGGGGGGAGGAGGAGGAGCCAAGTGCCCCCGTCTGGCACACCCTGCACGCCCTCCCAGCCCTCTCTGGACAGCCCGGCTGCAGATGCCACCAAAATGACGCACCCAGGAGCGGAATCCAGTTGCCAGCCGCTTCTGCCCGCTGCAAAGGCTCTTGGCAAAGCCCTCCCAGGGAGAGAATGCCAGCCTGCCCATCGCTCGGTTGCGACTGTCCTGCTGGCGCACCGGTGCAATGAAAGTCCCACAGGCGTTTGGTAGCAGCCACAAGGTTGTCACGCACACCATGACATCATTGTGCAAATCATGTCATTTGTATGCTGAGGTCGTGACCTCATTTTGCCCCCCCCCCTTGCAGGTCCCTGTGGAGAGGCCCCATGCCCGGCAAACTTCCCTGATGTCCCTTATTGAGATGTGCATTTTGTGCACTGATTTGCATGCTATTTGTCTCAGCCACGCCGCTGCCCAGCAGAGACTGATATTAAGTACCCACATAGCGACTTCGCCTTGCTGGCATACAGCGAAGCCACCTGCAAAGCCTGGCGAAGCCACCTCTCTTAGCAATCTAAGTTCAGGTCTGGAGGAAGCAAACAAACCATCTTGGAGAATCCTTCCTACTGGGGGCCTCTGGCCAACTTTACAGGTAGTCCTCGATTTACAACCAGTCACTTAGCAACCATTCAAAGTTACAACAGACCTCCCAAAAGCGACATATGACATGATTTCAAAGTTTTAATGGCTGCCCCACCTCCGCGTGACTGTATTTTGGATGCTCAGCAACCAGCTCACATTTATAGCCATTTGCAACACCCGCAGTCACGTGACCGCGATTTACATTTTTACTGGAAATTGGCATTTATTGTTCTTCTCGTTTCCAGCAAAAACTGCCCCACAGTGAAACATGGATTTGCTTAATGACCATGGTGTTCACTTTACAACTGTACTGTTTGCTTAACAACCACCGCAAAAACGGTTGCGAAATTGGACATGGTCATGTGATGACCCACTTTATGACTGTCATGACTTATGACAAAACTTGTGGGCACAATCACAGTCATAAGTTGAGGACTACTTGTATATGCAATGGTTTGGCTTGGTCTTAACCAATCCACTGCCCAATGAAGACTCATAATTCCCCATCCTATCCACACCGAGATTTCACCTTGATGATATGCAACAAAGTCACCCTGAAAAGCTGGCTGGGGAATTCTGGGAGCCGAAGTCCCTGCATCTTAAAGTTGCTAAAGTTGAAAAGGGCTGTTACAAGTAGTCCTCAACTTACAACCAATCACTTAGTGACCATTTGAATTTATGACAGACCTCCCTGGGGGATACTTACAATCCAGATTCAAAGTTCTGATGGCCACCCTCCCAAGTCACATGACCACATTTTACAACAGTTTTGCTGAAAATTGGCATTTACTTCTGGTTTTCGGCAAAATCAGCCTGTTGTGAACCATCAGTTCATTTTATGCCTGCCATATTTCCGTAACCACTGCTGCAAAAATGGTCACGAAATCGGACTGGTCACGTGGATGTCCCGATTTATGACCTTCATGATTTAGGACTGTGATGGGAAGGCTTCAATATGGTCGTCACTTGAGGACTGCCCACCTAGCTGATCCGTCCAATGCCAGCCCCCTTTCCCCTTCCCTTCCATTGCTGAGCCCCACGGCATCCTCCTTCGGACTGCCTTTCTAACCGAAGCAGCCTGCAAAACTGACTGGAAAGACGCAGAAAATGACCTGCGGCTGAATCAATAACTTTTCCTTCAGTTTACCGAAAGGTAAACATGTTTCCCTTTTTAACCCATAAGCCAAACTGATACCCGGTCAGGATTTCCGAATCCAAAAGTGCCTCTAATTGCAGAGATCAATTGGATGTGAAAGAAAAAAGGGGGGTGGGTTTAAAGGATTAATGTCCTCAGAATGGACTCATATTTCAGGCAACAGACAAAAAAGCGGGAGTTTGTGAGATCTAGTCCTGCCTTGGCATGACAGCCACTGGGCGGCCCTGGGCCAATCGCCAGGAGACGGGGAGTTCTCGTCCCGCCTTGGCATGACAGCCGCTGGGCGACTCTGGGCCAATCGCCAGGAGATGGGGAGTTTGAGTCCCGCCTTGGCATGACAGCCGCTGGGCGGCCCTGGGCCAATCGCCAGGAGATGGGGAGTCGAGTCCCGCCTTGGCATGACAGCCGCTGGGCGGCCCTGGGCCAATCGCCAGGAGATGGGGAGTCGAGTCCCGCCTTGGCATGACAGCCGCTGGGCGGCCCTGGGCCAATCGCCAGGAGATGGGGAGTCGAGTCCCGCCTTG
>JANHZU010005125.1:25939-45616 GCA_032468055.1 Acrochordus granulatus | reverse complement strand
TTGTCCCTAACATCTGAAACAAGTAACCATGATTAACACACGATATAAAGCAGAAATAGAGCAAACAAACCAGCACTCACGGATCTGCTTCCAGGCAGCTTCTGGCCTCGGCTGCTGCTGGCTGGCTCGGAGGATCCGCTGCCGCCGCCACTCAGGGCAAAAGGGCCTTTCCCCTCAGCAACGTCCCACAGGACAGCCCACGGACAGTAACGGAGCAAACAGCACGTGGCAGCGTCGGCAGAACTCTCGGGCGGTTGCTGCCTGAAGGGGGAACGCAGAGCGCGCTGACCGATGACGCGCACGGTACTGCGCGAAGCTTGCTCGTCTTGCGAGTTGCTGCTCGTCAACCGAAAGTATTTTTATTAAAAAACTTTGCTTGTCTTGCGAAAATCTCATGCAGCGATGTGCTCGTCTTGCGAGGTGCCAATTTATATTTTGATTATTGGCTGTATTTTTACTGTTTTGTGAGCCACCCAGGGTCCTGGATATATGAGATGGGTGCCATAAACAAATCAATAATAAATAAGACTAACAGCCATGTTGGTATCAGTTTCTAATAATATCGGTAGCTGGGAAAATTTAATGCCAACTTCTGCTGTCATTTTGGTGAACCATATTCTATCAAACTTGTAGCAGACAAAATGAATTTTAAGGACGCAGAATTTACTCTTCGGACCACATAATAAAGCACTGGACCTTCAGTTGGTCATTCCAAGATGAGGCTTTCTAGCTGCGTTGGGACTTTAAATCCTGGAATTCCTAACCAAAGGAATTGCTGGGATCAAGAGGAAACCATCTGTTAATTCTCAGCCTGATTGCAAATGTAGCCTGCAGGCCATCAATTTCATTGCAGCCCGGGGAGGGGGGGGGAGAAGCTCTATTGAAAAGAAGTGAGTCAGAGAAACAAACAGCTCCACCTATTTTTGGCTCTTACTTTAGTTGTAGCCACCAGGGATCTGCAAATATAAGTAGTCCTCGACTTACGACCGTAACAAGCCCATACTTTTGGTTGTGAGTCAAAACGGTTGTAAAATGAGTCACCGCATGATCGCGCCAGATCTTACAAACTTTTTGCAGCCGTCGTTAAGCAAATGCGGTGGTTGTTAAGCAAATTCATTGTTTGCTACGGGGTATTTTTTGCCGGGAACTGGACGTAAATGTTGCTTTCTGGCCAAAAAAACCCCACCAACAGTTAACATATTGTAGCTGTGACTGCAGGATGCTGCAAATAGCCATAAATGTGGGCCGGTTGCCAAGTGTGCAAAATGTGGTCATGAGACCGTAGGGGGGGCAGACATTGGAATTTAGAATCTGAGGCATGCAAATTCCTCTTCGGGGTCCATCGTAATGTCACACAGTCGCTAAGCCGCCCGTTGTAAGTCGAGGACTATCTAGAGTTGGTTCTTGAGTGTAGAACGGTGCCCCCGGTCTTCTCATCTCTAGCAAAGCCTTTCTCATTTTGGACTTGACCACACGGAGAGTGTCAGCCTTGGCTCCATTTCTTGAGCATGAAAGCCATCAGTGGGGGATGCGGGAGAGGTCACCAAAGCCGCCACTGTGCAGATTCCACCGACCAGCAGCCGTCGGTTCGAGGCCACAGGGGAGCGGCGTGAAAGTGGCTGAAAGGGGGCAAGGAGAAGAGAGAAGGCGAACCGGCCGACCTGGGTTCAAAGGAGATTTTGCACCCTCGCTCCCCCAGCAGGCGCATCGTCTGGCTTACGTGCTGCGGTTGTTTTTCCTGTCTTCCCACATCACCGGGGTCCGAACGGAAGCCGAGCTGGGCCCAGTCCCGTGGCCAGGAATGCGCCAAGGCTTCTTTGCTTAGAAGCCTGACCTCGTCCCTACGTTCCTAGGCAAAGGCAATGTCTACAGTTATTGCCGAGCGGAAATGGGTTGATGGACTTTTTGTGTGAAATGGGGAAAAAGTGAATTTGGGATCCCTTGTTTCGAGGATTAGACAGGAGGCCCCTAGCGATGCGACCTTCGGGAACGAGATGAATCTACGATTATACTCGTAGCTGCTGTAAGGAAGATCAGAAGCCACTTCTTTCCTCTCTTTTTTCTTCCTTTTCAGTTTTTCTCCCACCTTTTTTCCTTCTCGTACTTTGGCTTCCTTTTATTATGTCTTCCTTTTTCTTTTTCTCCTTTCTTGCTCTCTTTGGCTTTGTATTAGTTTTTACTTTCGTTTTTAAATTTTTCAATAACATTATATAGATATATATTTTTAAAAAAAGAGTTAACAACTGGCAGGCTTTTCATTTGGTCCGCGTGTGTGGGAAACATTCCGTGCAGGTGGTCCTCGACTTATGACCGATTGCTTAACCACCGCTCAGAGTTACAATGGATCTACCTTCTGGGGTGCTGACAAGCTGGAATTGAAATTCCAAAGGTTGGGAGCCCCTCCGCAGTCATGCGACGGAACCTGAGTGCTTGGCAATGCAACTGCGTTTATGGCAAAACCGCACCGCAGCGAATAATGGGTTTGCTAAATGACCACGGCGTTCATCATCTGCCTCCATTAACGGGCAGGCTCTGTTACAGTCATAAATCGAGGAGTACCTGTACGATCACATTTGTCCAGAGATTCTCTCACGCTACTCTTTGATCCTACACCTGTGCCGTCCAGTTCTCTTCCACCAGATGTTTTTGGCCTGGTTCTCACCACGCCTCTCCTTGATTTTCAACCCGTTTCCCGGGGGCCTCCTCACCCCATTGGCAAATCTTTCGGCTCAGCAAAAAAAAAAAGAGGCTTTTAGTTTTTCGCTGGAGGCTATCGGCGCATGGATGATCTCCAATTTGCCGTCTTTCACCGTGAGTTAACCAGCGGCATTTGCCACGTGCAAATGGTGCCAAGGTTCCAGGTCTGGAGGAAAAATGGACTCCTCGGGGAGATTTTAAATGAGATTAAAAAGATCTCAGTGGAAATTTTAGCGCCTATTGGGAACAGTAGTTCATCCAAATAGGGAGTTTCGGTAATTTCCACACGTGTGTGGCCGAGATTCTTTGAAAAAGCCAGCAAAGGTTGCCACAGAAGAGAATTATAAGCCTCACCCACTTCAGAAGGATTTAATCCCCTTCATTTGCACGCTTAAACCCCTTTCCTTAGGAAGGCAGCGAGGCAGAGTTTTGTGCGCACGCACAAATCCCCTTGCGGACCCATTTACCCGGCGGGTGTGAATGTTATTGTTAAAAAAAAAAGCATGAGATTGCCCTGTATAATTGATTGATCAAGAGGGGGCAAGCAGTTGTGACTAACAAAAAAAAATCTCCCTGAATTTTTAAAAATCGCACTTGATAGAAAGACACACAAAGCCACGTGATTGTTAAGCGCTTTAGGAGAAGGGATTCCATGCCGTGAGCATGTAGCTTGGTGCAGAGGTTTGGAAACCAAAATTGGGAGAGAGTTATGGTTTCTTCCGACAGAGGGGCTTTGAGAGGTTTATTTATGTCCATTGTTCCTTACCTGTTCCCTGATGATGTTACCTAGTTGGGTAATAAAACGTCTGCAAGCAAACAACCAAGCTCAGCGGCCACCAAGAACTCCATTGTTCAATCCTGAGCTGCATACATTCTCTTTTAGTGTTCCCTGATTGCGTTGGTATTTCACAAACTTGCATGCGCTCTTTTCGCATCTGAATTCTAGAATTCCCGAACAGGAAAAATGTTGACATTGTGAGATCTACCATCTCCTCCTTCCTCTGCCCATCCAGCTACCTATTTCCTGATTCTCAGGAGGAGAAAGAAAGGGGCAGGATCATCAGCCCTCCAATACATAGGGTGTGAAAACACATGCTCAGCTGGTACTTACAGGCAAAGGTCTGCGCAGAATGATGAGAGATGCTGCATGTGCCATGACGCCATCATGCAAAGGATGCATCCTTGGTGCAATGACTTTGTAAAGTGCCCGGGGTGACTGTAGGCTTCGCTAGAAATCTATGGTTGTGGGGAGCTGTGTAAGGCACAGAATGTGGGGAGCAAAATCAGACACACTGGAAGATCTCACAAAGACTGGAAATGGACAAGGAACAAGCCGCTGGCTGAAGTTTATCTAGCAGCTGCTAAAGTTGTCTTTTAAAAAGTTATCTTCTGATATGTAAAGGTAATCCTCGACTTACGACCAGAATTGGGACCAGAATTTCCACTGCTAAGCAAGGAGGCTGTTAAGCGAGTCCTGCCCAATTTTTCAACCTCTTTTGCCACAGTTAAGCGAACCGCTGCATTTGTTAAGTGAATCAACATGGTTTTTAAGTGAATCAGGGTTCCCCTTTGTCGGAAGCCAGTTGGGACGGTTGCAAATGGCAGTCATGGGTGCTGCAGTAAATATAGCGGGTTGCCAAGCACCCGAATTTTGAACATGTGACCATGGGGATGCTGCGACAATCATAAGTGTGAAGACCAGTTGTAAGTCACTTGGCTCAGTGCTGTTGTAATTTTGAATGGTCGCTAAACAAATGGTTGTAAGTTGAGGACTACCTGTATACACCCGTTACAAATAATGTCAGACTGATAGGTAGGAAGAAGCAGGAAACTAAATAGCCCTTGTCTTTTATTTGATAAGCTATGATTAAACAGAACGTGGTTTGTGTAATTCGAGGAGTTTTTTCTCACAACTTGGCTTGAAATGCTTTGAACGTGTAAGGAACTGGATTTAAAAAATATAAGTTCTTGTTCAGCTCTGCTTTTCCAGTAAAGACATCAGGCCAAAGTACAAAAAAAATCAATAAACATTTATTTGATACAGCTGTGGGTTTCTTTTTCTTTTTCATACATACAGTACATAGATTTATCCCGTCAAGGGTTTCAGTGGTGCTGATATTAATATTTGTTTTTACAGTACTCTAGCGGAGATTTTTTTCCCAATGATTACCAAAAAGACAGATCATCACAAATCAGGAGCTTATAAGATAGTTTACATTTAAAACATTTTTTCTTTTTTTCTCTCCTTTTTTGCAAATAAACACTTCTTAATATATATTTATATTTATATATATATATATTTATATGATTACAAGTGATAGATTGAAAATCATTCTTTTTTTTTAATTTTCCAAAATACACTTATGCATTAATGTTGGCATCAGGGAGAAACAAACAAACAAACAAACATTTGGAGATGCCCTAGAATCAATATCACATCGGAGAGGGAGGGAGGAAGGGAGGATTTGATGAAGGAGGAAGGAAGGAAGAGTTTGAGGAGGGAGGGAGGAAGGAAGATCTTGATGAAGGAAGGAAGCAAGAACAATCTTGATGGGGAAGGCAAGAAGGAAGGAAGAGGGCAAATGTGGATACGGATCAACAGCGAGGGGTTTTTCATGGCCTGGACAGGCAGATTAAAACAAATGCTTTTGGACCAAAATCCTGTTGCGCTATGATCTCCTCCTCCTCCTCCTCACACTGCTACAGGCACCATGCCCTGCATGTGATCCTGAGCAATGAGATCAGAGCAATGAGAACATCCAGGAAGTGACATTTGGTCTCTGTGGAGCAGATCCAGAGAGCCCTACAGCAGTACGGGAATTAATTTCCCACTCGTGCATCCTAGCGAGAGGGTCCCGAAGGGCAAACCTTTGGGTCAGCCTGATTTGTTCCCACGAAAGAGGTGGGACCTTGAGACCTGAGCCCGGTGGTCTTCCTCATCTCAAAGTGTGTCTGGTGGGAACCAAAGTCAACCGATTCGGTCTGGGTGACGAAGAAGCTCGTCCGTTCATACCCTGCGCCTTGCCCAGACAGATTTTTTTTCCACAGCGGACACTCCGATACTGGGCAGAGTTTAGCTGAAAATCACCTAATTCCATCCAGGATCGGGATTTTCCAACTCGATTCACAAGTTCCACCAAAAGTCACAACAAGTTCTATGGAGAAACTGATTGTCAAATATACCTAAAAAAAAAACACCTTCATAGGGACACAAGAAGTGATTTCCATCGTTCATTCACAGGACGTGTCTGCAGTGGGAGACATCCCAGCGGAAACGTAGGAAGAAGTGAACAAAAACGTGGCGTCTACCACGTTTATTGCCAAGCTCCAAACACCAAGAAAGACACACTGTGATGCTTCCTAGCAGATTTCGTCATTTTTCCTCGCCCATAGATAGAATCTTGCCCAACTAAAGGAATGCTACCACCCCATAAAGAATATATTCATCCTTTTGTGCCGAAGGCAGGATTAGAACTCGCCACCTCCCAGTTTCTAAGGCAGCATTTTGACCACCAAACTGGCTCTCTCTGCTTAAAAGGCGTTATGGGAAGGAAACAAGTTTTATCCCACAAGATGGATCTGAAAATGGATTTAAAAATGACAGGCTAACTGGACATCCGAAAGACACCGGCGAATGTCTTTTGCGGAAAGGGAGAGAAAAAAAAGGAACAGAAATCAAATTCTAGGACGTTATTTGAAGAGGAGGAAGGAAGTCCTCCTTCAAGTACAGCTCAGGAACAGACCAAGGTTAACTCCCAACAGCCATTGGCCATGTTCAAAGTCCAGAGAAACCTTAGCAAAATCCTCAAGATGTTCTCCAGAGACCTCGGACTTCAGTTCCCATGATCCCCCCAGCCAGCAGGAGCATTGTCCCCCACAAGGTGCCCTATTGGAGATTTCTTTATGGCTTACGACTTCTTAAACAGAGTGATTGTGCAATTCAACATAAAAACCCTCCTGAGCGTGCTAGAAGAGCGAAGCACCTCCTTTTCTGTTGAAGAGGGCGCATGCATGCATGCCCGTGTGAATTCCGGAATTCCAGTATCACCAAGAATAGCAGGGGTGGCCTAAGAGATTGGCATGAATTTGGCCCAGCCAGTAATGTTCTAATGCAACTGACTAATGTTACTAGAAGATTAAATATTGTTAAGAGGACATGGCTTGCAATGTTCCGCCTACAGCCTGCCACTTCTGACCACCACCTTGTATGTGCCCTTGGCTGGAAACTGCCGCGCAAGGATTATAAGCAAACATTGGGTGGAAAATGTAGCATGTCCCAGATTCATTCCCACCCCACCCCCCACGGGGAGATAAACCAGGCCTAAGGCCCCCTTCAGTTGAAGGTCATGGTGCTAACTTCATATGCCCAATCTGGGTCAACAGTCTCATTCTGAGAGGTCATCCTAGGTCAAGTTCATCCACAAAGCCCTCCAGATGTTTGAGAAGCCTTTTCTCAGAATTCACAGCCAACATAATCACTGCAGATGCAGAAGGGTTAACCCCTTGGAGACGCCTTTCCTAAAGATCCAAAATTCACTTGGCCATTTCCCAACGAATGGACCTTGCTAGGTCCAGAAAAAATAATGGACCAAAACAACCTGAACTGGACAATGTGGTGGTGATCCTCAAGCTCACTCAATAATCATCAGTTGGGTTCACACAGCAAGTACAACCTTAAACTTAACGTTTTAATATCAACTCAGGGCATCTGTGATGTTCCCATAACGGTTGATACACCATATCATGGCTTATTAACATCATGAATTGGTTGATGCAACGTGCTAAGGCAAAGGCTAGGTTCCCACAACATGCCGAACCACAAGCTACACAATTCCAGCATAGCGTCGTCCGGCTTCTTGTGTCAACCTGGTCAAGTACAGATTGGAAGGAATGGATTTTTATGGAGAAACCTGAATGAAGGAGGCTCATGCATGGTGGGAAGAAATTCAGTGTTCCATTTCATTCATTGTCCACTGCCACTGGAGGTCTTCCACCCAAAAGATCCACAAACAAAAACTTTGCTAGTGGCCGCTGCTTCTCTTCTTCCTCCAGCTTTCCTACGTTCTTACAGACGGCTTGCACCCATCTATAAGCACATGCACCCCAGTTCTACACAGAATTAATCCCCCCAACGTGAGATACAGAATATGCACTTTCCTTGCATGAATCATGCAGGCCAACCCAAGCGGTGAGTTCTACGGCAGCTGCTCAAGAAATGCTGCACCTCCTCAAGAGAACAGCAGTTGCCAAGGTGTCCCATGCATCAGTAAACAAGATGTCCTCTGGAGCACATGCCGCGCACCCTTGAGCTTCAGGCAAATCAGCTGCAAGCCTTCAGTTCCAGTCAAGGCGCCACATGGCTGGACATCTTCATCTGAACTTCACTTTGAGCCTTAATCTCCATCCCTAAGAGGTGGATAATACCTGTTTTGGGCATAAGGGTGGACACATCTAATTGTCTCGTCCAACCTCTGAATACCATTTCTCTAACTTGGTGTCTTCCATCTCCAACCAGTATGAGGATCGTGAGAATTTAATTCAACTTGTTTAGAGGACCGGTGAACACCGTATTAAGTGAATACTGCATGAGAGAAGAGAAGAATCCGTTTCTCAGCATTTATTCATGGGTCTTTGTTTGGTCACCTGGAGGTTACCGCTGCTCGCCACTGGTGACCAGGTGAGTTGCCACCTCATAAGACGCCAGGACATTTTCCTCGGAATTCAACTGGTTAAGTCAAGCAGCCTTGGAGCTGCCTGCTGCTAAGGAGCATGAAAAGCCAACTGCTTCTGGTGAGAAAACCCAACTTGGCCATTGACAATATGAAGACTTTATTCACACATTGACCTAAAACATGTGTAGATACGTATGTGTGTGTTTTAATGTGAAGCAGCGTTTGTCAAATAAACAAAAAGCAGTTGGCCCCCCTTTTTTTGCACTAACATACGACCCCCAACTTAAAAATTACACGTAACTGTTTGAAAGGAGATGCTTTCCAGGGAATTAGACATCTCCCACTCTGTGTTCACACGACATACCAAACTGAGTTACTGAATTTTCCCATTTTATGATTTATACAACAATCTGAACCACACACTAACCAAACCAGCAGTCGTACAATGTGCTAAGCCATAAGAAAACATATAGATAGTCCTCACTTAATGATTGGTCGCTTAGTGACTGTTCAAAGTTATGTTAGACCCCCCGCCCAAAAAGTACTTATGACCCAGTTCCAGAGTTCTGACCCCCACAGTCACATGGCCACAATTTATGATGCTTTGGAGCAATTTTTGGCTTTTCTGGCAAAAAACACCCATAGGAATGAATGGACTCACTTTATAACCACTGTGTTGGCTTTACGACCGCAGTGTTCCCTTCATGAGCACCACAAAAAAGGTCATAAAATTGGTCAGTCATGTGGATGCCGCAGTTTATGACCATCATGACCTACAATGGAAATTCTGGGCACCATTATGGTCATAAGTCAAGGACTACTTGTAAGCAAAGTTTACCCAAATCAAGTTTAGCAAAAATCTGAAGCTGCAAAGTCGTGAAGGGAACTGGCTAGGGTGTTGTGTGAACACAACCGTGCAATTTGCATTAATTAGACAGAATGACCGTCCCAAATGCTTGCATTTGTTGAGGGTCAGGAAATAATTATTTTATTTTAGCACCCTAAAGGGCTTATTTTCTGTGTGCCGAAAAGACTCGAGAACCATCACAAGCTTTGCACTTTTCCAAGCGGTCGTTCGAACCACAGGCATCAAACGCAGAAAATGACCCGTAAGAGATTTTATGGCTTGATGTTGTTGCAAAAAGCAAATGCTAAAAATGCCCCTGGTGTTTGCACCTCTCTAGGGCAGAAGGCATTCTTTGAGCAGCCTCTGCCTTTTCTACAGATAATGAAGAACAGGGACATTTTACTGATTCAGGGTACGGAAAACAAATTCTGAGTATCTGAGAGAGAAATGACTGCAATTATTTGCATCTTAAAAAGAAAAGACGCACAAAACCAGCAGCTCTCTCGGTTGCTAAAACCCTGAAACACCCACAGAACGGCGGAGCAGGGATGAGGAGGGAAGGACGCACGAGGCCGCTCCGTCCACCTGCCGTCTGCCCACCTCCAGCCGGGGAGAAGGAGGGGAAGATAAGAGGTCTGCACGGCTCTCGCGGCCATCCACATTTTGGGGGGGCCCTTCTCAGTGCAGCCCATCGCCACCAGGGGCCCCTGTACGAACGGTGCGGGACAACGTCCTATTCTGGCCCCTTTTTGCTTTCCTGCCCTTTGACCCTCAGCCCAGGAGACGAATAAGAGACGTGCCCTGCGCCTCCAGTTCCTCTGCGTTCCTGTCTAGCGCTGCTCCCTTCTTCCGCTCGGAGAAGGCCCCTTTCAGGAGCTGGCCGTATGTCCAATTTCTCCATCCCAGCAGTTCCAGATGCACTGGACTGCCCAAATCCCTAGCGAGTTTGTGGAGGAGGAGGGAGGGAGAGTTTGATGAAGAATGGAGAGAAGAGGGAGGGGAGAAAAGTAAGTAAGGAATGAAGGTAGGCAGAATAAAAGGAAGAAAGGGAGAGAGGGGGAAGGGAGAGAAGGGAGGAAAGAAAGAAAGGGGAAGGAGAAGGGAAGGAAGGAAGAAGGGAAAGAATGGAGGGAGGAGGGAGGGAAGGAGAAAAGTGAGGAATGAAGGTAGGAAGAATAAAAGGAAGAAAGGGAGAGAGGGAGAAGGCGAAGGGAGAGAAGGGAGGAAAGAAAGGGGAAGGGAGAGAAGGGAAGGAAGGAAGGAAGAAGGGAAAGAATGGAGGGAGGAGGGAGGGAAGGAGAAAAGTAAGTGAGGAATGAAGGTAGGAAGAATAAAAGGAAGAAAGGGAGGGAAGGAGAAGGGAGAGAAGGGAAGGAAGGAAGGAAGAAGGGAAGGAATGGAGGGGGGAGGGAAAGAAGGAGAAAAGTAAGGAAGGAATGAAAGTAGGCAGAATAAAAAAAGGGAGAAGGGGAAGGTAGCAAGAAAAAAAGGAAGAGAGAGGGAGGGAAGGAAGGGAGAAGGGCACCTGTGCATTTTCAGCTTCACAGTTTTCCCAGCCCTTCAGTGGAACTGGCTGCTGCCGCCCAAGTTTCCAGGAACAAATTTAGGTTCCTTTCCACAAAATTCCACTCGCAATTTAAGATCCGGACCATGCAAGCCACAACATTCTCTGGGTCAGCAACAGGGAAACGAAAGATTCCCCATTGCAAGAAGCAAGATAAGGAAAGTATGGACACCTTTGACCTTTGGTGTCGGTGGAGACTCCGGACAGCCAAGAGAACCAGCTGACGATGGCTCACCGAGCGCATGGCCCGGAGTGCTCACCCGAGGCTCCAAGCATCGAAGACCCAGCGCTCTGGGGAAGTCGTGGATGCTGGGAAAGGTGGGAGGAAGAGAAGAGGAGGGGGAGGGGCTCAGCCACACGGCGGTGACGGTTGGAGAGCCGCAGGACAAGGAGAGGGTCAGGTCATTATGGGGAAAACCTGCCTATGTCGTTGCCGAGAGTCGACCCTTGCGGTGGTGGCCTGAAATGAATGAATCAATCAAAAATCTGTTAGCTATTTGGGGGGCAGGAGCGATCAGAGTCTCTCTTTTGCTCCCCAAATCCATGGTGCAGCGTAGACTTCTCCCCATGTTGTCTTGTGAGAAGGAACATTGCTGGGAGTTGTTCCATCGCTGGGAATGAAGAAAGAAGCTGTGACTTTGCAAGACCAGAGGTGGATCGAAAGGACCGACTGGTCTCCTTTGCCAAGAAGCAAACAGACGCTTCTTTTGCGGAGCCCTTTGTGCTCTCTGAGCTTGGCTGTTTTTCTGCGGACGTTTCATTACCAAACCTGGTAACATCATCAGTGCAAACCCTACTCTCTTCCAGCACTGATGATGTTACCTAGCTGGGTAATGAAACGTCTGCAGAAAAACAGCCAAACTCAAAGAGTACCTCGGACCCCTCAGTTCAACCCTGAGCTATAAATATTCTCTTCTACTGCTAGAGGTTTCTTTTGAAATTTAAAACGTGGAATGAGGTGAGCCGAGACCAGTGCTTCAACCCTGTTTTTCACATGGGGCATCGTATCAGTTTATCTTCTGCTCCGCCCTTAAAATATGCTCCGATTCTCAAAACTGGAGACAAACAATAGTGTTTAAGAGAAGTCAAGATAGTAGAATTGCCCTAAGTGAGTCTGGTATGCTTGTTGCAACAGGGAAGCACCTCGGACATTAGGCTATCGATTTAGATCAAAAACCATCGGCGGGTTGAGGAAACAGCTAAAGTTCCCCCAAAATGAAATTTGAAGATACTATTATTATTATTGCAAAACTCTGAAAACCAGCTGAGCGAAACTTAGCAGCTAAGCTGTTTCTCCAGGCCCGGGTGACTTTCCTTTTAAAAATAAGCAGAATAAAATAAAATAATATAATTAAATCATCGCTCTTGCGGCTTTCTGCATTTTAGAAAAGGCGTTAAGATGTATCTTTCCAACTTAAACTTGAAATGTGGTATTAATTACAACTTTTCTCATTATTTTAGGGACGACGTTCACTACCTTCGTTGCTATGGGTTTTTTCCCCGATATTAGGCACCGTTAATGGGTCAAAAGGTGGAATATTCATCCTAATAATAATAATAGCAAAATCTAGTCGGAAGTTCTGTACAAGGCCTGTTAAGGTGTTAATGCTTTGTAGTGCTTCTTGTATGTTCTTCTAAGTGCAGTACCCAAAAAGGTCGTAAATGCACATGGATTTTGTTGGGTTTAGACATCCGGCACACTATTGTTTTTCATTGTCCCACTTCTCGCCCATGGCACCTTTCTTCCTTGAAAGCCCCTCTGGAGTGAAGAGGAATTTTTCAGAGCACAGGTGGGGGAAGCATAGTCGCATGCGAAACTTTACACTTGAACATTACTGAACATCAGTGGGGAGAACTCAGACATGGAGGGTCTGCAAGGAGATGCACGAATATTTCCGAGCTAGAAGAACTCTGCAAGGAAGAGTGGGAAGGAAAATCAAAATGCAAGAAGACAAGGATTTTCAGCTGGGTACAGAAAAAGTTTGAAACTCATGATTTCTGCCAAAGGAGGTCCTGACGGAAAGAATGTCCAAATTTTTGTCCCTATTTCCTTACTTTGAAAGGATACACCTCTGCAAATAAATATTATCCATGCATTCAAATTTACAAGAAAATGTTGGGTCGGATTTAGTACCACACAAAGGTTATGTTAGCTTCTGAACACTTAAAGATTAATTTTAGCATTTTGGGGGGCCGCAGAGAGAGAAATTTTTGCTGCAGTTACACACAGAGCATACAGACATCCTCCAAATTAAAATCATGTATCTTTTCCAAGAAAGGGGTCTTTGGACCAAAGTTATCGTTTTGTTTTGGTGGGTCACGCGGAGCAGAAATTCCTCGTGGATTATGCTCTGTGGGGCTGCAACATCTTTTGAGATTTCGAGGGTGAAAGAGAAAAGAGCATGCAATCATCATGCATGCATGCGCACACATGAATTTGAGGATAAAAGTCAAAGACTTAGAGATTAATTCGTGCTTTTTCCTAATAGACAAACTCAATTCATTATGGCTAGATTTTTTTTCTGTTTCCTTTATCAACTATTTGATCTTTAAAGGTAATTTTTTTTATTATACTGTCACACAGATGCACCCATTTGATATAACCGCATATTACACTTGAACTTTTTATTCTATCGAGCATTTAATAGTAATTTTAGGTGAGAGTTTTTCTGAACCTGTTTAATGTGACCTGCTGGGAGTGATAAGAATTATAGTTCAAGATAGAGAGACCCAGGTTGAAGATGGCTTAGCAATTTATGATTCAGGCTTTCAAGAGAACAAAAATCTGCATGAAATATCACTTGGAAATAGCCTACATTCTGTATTATTTCTCTTCATTATCAAGGAATTTATTACAGAATGCTCTCATAAAGTCCTAATTCAAATATTCTTAAACTTTCATAAAATCCTAGCTCAGATATTCTTAAATTTCAGGAAGAAGAAAGTGCTGTACTGAAGGTTTCTTCGGCATTTCCGTTGCGTGCCAAAGAGGCAAGACACCCTCAGATGTAAAATGCAATGGAAAAGTAGCTTGCTTCTTCAAAACCCAAATAAACCAATAATGCAAACACAGATCAACTCCAAACAAACCAATAATGCAAACACAAATAAACTCCAAGTAAAAGTAAGTCAGTAAAAACCAACCTCGAGGCCAATTCTCAACCATGTGGAATTTTTTTTGTCTGTTTAGTCACAGGGGTGAGCAAGAGCAAAATCTGGAAGCTTTACAAGCACCACAATTCATCGCGGCTGTGAAAGGGAACAAAATGCAATGGTCCACAAGGCACATCGGAGTCCACATGCCGCAAAACGCCAGTGAGCAGAAACTCTCATGTGTCTCCTGCAATGGCCTGACATTCAGTTCAAAACACAACCAACATGTGGAGAAAAAGCATCGCATCCCTATCCTTTGAGCATTGCACAGAAGATGTTGCCGGCCGAAGCAGGCACCTCTTTCTCCACGGAGATCAACTTCTGTCTCCAAATAATTCTGACGTGCTGAACATTTCCACAGTGGTGGAAACAGGCAACGCCGCTTCCATCAGGCAAACATGAAAACCCCAACTCAAATCACTTCTCTTTGCACTTATTAGCGAGACTGCAGGCATTTCCCTGCAATTCTGAACTGTGCTTCTTTAGCGCATCAACAGAACTAAGTAACGGCCCACACCTCATTGCTCTTTTGCTCAATCATCAGATAACGGAAGAGTGCACTGATGATGGGACCTAGTTGGGTAATGAAATGTCTGCAAGAAAACAAGCAAGCTCAGAGAGATAATCCACTCAGCTATGGGTGGCCCCAGACTTGTAAATATCCACAAATGTTCTTGGCTGACAAAAGGTTGACCATCCACACAGGCACTTGCTATCGCGGTTCCTACTAGCCAGAGTTGCTACACATAACACGGGTTGCCTAATATCTGTTCTCATAGGAGAGAACCTCTGTTGCTCAGGGTTGACCTGTGGGGTCCTTGGTGCTCTCTGAATTTGGCTGTTCACTTGCAGATGTTTCAGGACCCAACTCGGTCACATCATCAGTGCCTGGTGTTGCAGATGTTTCAGGCCCCAACTAGTTAAGATCATCAGTGCCTGGTTGAAGTTATTAATGATGTCATCTAATTGGGAAACGACGAGAAGCAATGGACGAGAAGCAATGGCTGGAACCTCGTCAGAGGGAGATCTTTCCAACCTGGAAATAATGAGGAATTTCCTGACAGTAGGAAGGGATGAGCAATGCAACAGCTTGTCTCTAAGAATTGGGGGTGCTCCACCGCTGGAGGCTTTCAAGAAAAGATTGGACAACCATTTGTCCAGGATGATATAAGGACTCCTGCCTTGAGCACGGATTGGGCTAGAAGACCTCCAAGGTCCCTTCCGCCCTACAATTCTATGAAAAGTCTGCAAGAGAACAACCAAGCTCAGACTCCATAAGGTCAATTTTGGAGCAAATGCATTCCAGCCCACTTGTGAGTGGTGGTCTTAAACTCAAGCAGACTTGGGCAACTTGGAAACTAAGGCTAATTTTTAGTATGTCCATCTTCCCAATCGAGGATTGATGGGGAATTCTAGCGTGAGAAATAAGAATTAAAATTATTACTTCTTAACATACGTCAAGGAATGGCGTTCCTATGCGTTTTTATGCGGCTACTTCACGAAGCTTCTAATTGCAGGTAATCCATGCTCCAGCCCCATCGTGTTTTTGCACAAGAGGTAGAAAAGGAACTGTTGGGTATGATGAAGAGTCTGCAGCACTGTTTCTCAAGCTTGGCGACTTTAAGATGTGTGGACCTCACCTCCCGCTCGTTGGCTGGGGGATTCTGGGAGCTGAAGTCCACAAAGCTGCCAAATTTGAGGAACATTGTTCTGGAAGGCATCTTAAAGCTCCCCTCACCACACGCTGGTGAAGTACTCCGCACGTCCAGTTAAGACTGAGTTTCTAGTGGGTTTTGCTGCAACAAATTAAGAGAGCCACATGGAGAAACGTCCTTTTTTCACTGTTGCAGAGACACCGCGAGGGGAATTGTCCCATTTATGACCAGGACTCTTAAAGCTGACCTAGAAAGTCTACAAGAGGGCATGCAAAGTTCAGAGAGAAGGTGGCCTAAGAGTGGTCCTTGGAAGAAGTTGGAAACCCCTGCCAGGCATAACCGGACATGCTCCTGCGAGTGGAAACTGATCATAACCAGGGATCATTTTCAGCAAGAGGACTACCTATCTGCAGGGAGCAAATCACAGGATGATTCTCCCATCTGCACTCTTCCTTGCATGCCCTGGCAAGGTGACCTCGCCGAGGTCCTCGTCTAGATGGACTTTTTGGCTGGTTAGCTTGCCTAAAACGTGCACAAGCCTCATCGCTGGAAGATGCTTGCAGAGAAACCTCTTTGCACCAGGGAGGAGGAGATCAGCACCTTTTGCTCAGCACAGACACAGTGTTGGTGGAAAATCAAGTATGGCTCTGACATCAGTCTATATGGCTAAACTTCATGGACTGGAGAAGGTCGATAGGCTTAGGGCCCTACCCCAAGCTAGCACTTCACGTGTGTGCAAATATTAAACCAGCGCTGAGGAGGCATGGGATCAAAGGCCAAGATCCAACTTCCTGGGAGATGCAAGGCTCACAGCTACTGCCAGAAAAATGTCCCTTCCCTCAACCCCCCTGCTTCTCCCAGCCCAGTATTTGTATTTATTTATTCAATTTATACAGCTGCTCATCTCACATATGTATTCAGGAAGCAACTCTAGTTCTTAGTCAGCGTGCAGTTGCTGTCCCATCCGAATTTAGGAGCATCAGGTTTATTGAATTGATTTATCATTAAACGTGCATGCTTCTTGACTCCCCATGACTCTGGGTGGCAGAGACTTTTCTACACATTGGCCAGATTGGAATTTCTATTCCTTCAATATCTTTCCGCAGAAGGCGCCAAGGCTTGCAATAGCCTCCTGCTAAAAGTTCTCCAAAAGCTGGTCCTGGCTGTGCAATGCTTGGATTCAGTCTCCAAAAAGTGCTTTGGGGTGCATGGGAGCATAAAGATAGTATCAGTTCCAACCTTTTAAAGCAGCTGCTTCTTTTCCTAGGTTAGTTGATGCAGCTGCTTTGAAGTACACAGGGGACAGACGTTATGTTTGTGTTCCGGCCGTCTTCAAAATACTTTTTGAACGCTGATTCCAACACTGCACAGCCTGTCACCTAAAACACTTGTGTAGTTCACACTGACGTTATTGTAAAGCCCTAAGGAGGGGGAGTGATACCACCTTACACTGCACATGGGAGCTCTCATAATAGAAAGGCCAAGTGCCTATAGGGAGGAGACGGTTTTGCAAAGATTTGTAAAAGAACGTGAGACATTCTGATTTTCTCCCAGGATTTTTATTTGCTCATATACTTATTTTTATATGATCCAAACATCCCAGCGTTGGCTGGTATATTTATTTACTTAGATCCTGCCCTATGCTGATGGCCCCTGGGCAGGATACAGGGTTAGAAAAAGGAAAAGGAAGCCGATTTAAAAACTAGACAAAATTTTAAAAGATGCTCTCAAACGATGGTGATTTGGAGGAGCAAACTGTCCAGGAAGGAAGTGGTTTGCTGTGTTTCAATTGGAATGCTCTATGGGTAGTCCTCAGTTAACGGCCCCTCAAAGTTATGTTGATAACGAATGAGGGGAATGTATTATGGGTCCTCAAATTGTGGCCATGGCAACATCCCCACGGTCACGTGATTGTGATTCGAGCCGTTAGCAACCAGCTCACAATTATGATATCACAACATCTCATGGTCATAGTATTGCCACTTGCAGCCCTCCGTGCTGGCTTCCAACAAGCAAAGTCAACAAGACACTACATGGGATCCGCTCAACAACAACCGGAGTTGTCATCGTAAGTCAGTGCAGGTCCTGTGACGCCATGCTTCACAACCGCGTTGCTCAGTGACGGCGTTGCAGGTCCCAATTACCGTACTGAGCGACAATCACCTGTATTTTACAACCCAGTTGTGGTTTTGCATGGTGAAAAGCTCCTGTATACAGGATCACCACCGCTTGGAGAATTACAGAGTGAGCTAAATGTGATGCTTGAGGACAAAGCAGACAGCAAGTTCTTTGGAGAAATGTCAGGCCTTGTTCTAGAAATTCCTGCGTCCACATCGTGGAGTGTACGCCTACGCTGGTACGTGCCAAAGGCAGATCAGATGAAGGATGGGGCATTAAAATGCTACCTTTACTAATCTGGCAGACCTGAACTAATCCAAGGCCTGAACCTTTATCCTTCTTTGAAATCCACACGTTCTCCAACTTCGCAAAACAGTTCATCTTTTTCTTTTTTCTTTTTAGGACGAAGACTACACAAGAACATCTGCGTTCACAAAATGATGTACAAATCTGCACTGGCGAGAACTGCACAAACAGGGTATGTCAGGAGAAATGCAGACAAGAAAGTTTACGCTTGAGGAAATGTGCACTCAAGTGCATACCAATTTTAGTGCAAACTCGAAGGGGGGGGAAATCTCAGCTTTAAGGAACCAGATTTGCACCAAGGAGCAACAGAGAAAAGCCAAATGTATAAATTCACCCGTCTCTGGCTTTGAGTTAAATCCTAGACACAGATGTTGACGATCAAAGACATTGGCTGCGTCAATGTAACATACATATCAGCAACCTATGACAAACAGCGCAATCCCACACCAAAGCATTTCCAAGCACTAGAGGGGGAAAAAATGGACAGATTAATCCATTCAATCATTGGGTCAACTCGGCAAGCTCTTTCTCCTTGGGATATTCCCAAAGGCGTTTTCCCATAAACACCTGCTTTTCAGAGCTTAATTAAAACATAAAAAGGTTTCGCAGAACGGCCCTGTATTTTCCGTAATTAAATCCCCCTCTTTGAGAAAACTTCCCAGAAGATCTCCATGCCCAATGCTCCTTTCTCCAATGCTGGCTTTCCCCAAACTTTTCACGTTTTCCAAAGCCTCAGCATGGAAATGACAGCCAGAGCATCCTCCTCTTGGTTTATCTCTGGCTGGACCATGAAAACAAACAAGGAAAAATCAAACTCAGGGTATTTCATACTCACAATAAACCCAAACCCCCAAGTGTTCATTGTCAAACAATCTCAGGTATTTTTGTTGAATGCACGTCCCATCAAGATTAAAAAAGTAAGCTGGGTTTGCAACCACAACCACAAGATCTGCCTTCGTTTGCGGAAATCCCACGCGCTCCGTTTTCTAACACATCACCGCTACTCAAAAAGCAACCCACAAACAGAGAAGGAAAAAATTAACTTGGTTTTCCTATTGCACTTCATTCTCTCCTCCTCCGGCAGGGTCTCTTTCGGAGACCCCCAAAGCCCCCCACCATGTTTGACACACGGAGGGCGGGGGGGGAGCTGCCCACAAGGGCTGGCGTTATGTACAATCCAGGCAGGAACCACCCCGGCGCGGCGCGTCCATCTCCAAGATAAACGTGTTCATGCCTTACGGTGGTTTGTCATTTATGCTTTTTTTAATTTAAAGGGGGGAGCAGAACAGGGAGCAGCTCAGCATCGAAGGAGCATCCTGGTCACCATCACCCTGTAAGGTGATGCTCAAGGCGTTGGCTCGTCTGCTCCCTTGGCTTATTTCTCCGGCATTTTATTCGCCCCCCCTTTCTTGGCGTGGAAGGACTTGTTACCTCGATCCTTTCCGTCCAGGATGCAGTTTGCCACTGGCCACGATCCTGTCTCTTTCTTGTGGTTAGTATTTTCCAAGATGCTCTCTGTGTCTTTAGCGAAAGCTTCTGGAGGCCTCTCCTTCGGCTTCCGGCCTCGTTTTTCCCCATCCACGCTCGTCTTTTCTTCTTCTTCACTGTTGGCCGTCCTCTCATCCCTGCTCTTCTTCTTCCTAGAAGCGTTGGTTGAGGTGTGGA
>JANHZU010005124.1:79848-90941 GCA_032468055.1 Acrochordus granulatus | reverse complement strand
GAGGGGAACCCGGGCGCTGTCAGAAGGCGTCGCCTCCTGCCCCGCCGGGGGCCGTTTAGTCCTGCTCTCCGGGCACGGCAGTCCTGAAGGTGGGTGGAGATGAGCGGCTGCGTTGCCCGAAAGCGTTTTCTCCGGTCGGCGCTGGGTCGTCGTCCTCTGCGCGTTACCGTTCAGACTGTTTCCCTTGTTAGGGCTCCCACGTGCGTCTCCTCCACCCCGGTTGTCAAGCGTCCTTATCCCTGGGGCCTGAAGGTCGATGTATGGATGGGCAGGATTTTGAGCAAGACTTTTTCTAAAATGTTCGCACAGCTTTAGCAGGCTGGTATTGTTCGGCCAGGGTTTTGTTGCTGTTGTTTTGCCACCCTGCCTGCTTGATCTTAACCTTAACGTGCAGCCATGGGAGGAAACGCTTGGAAACCTATCGGAGTGCAAATATTTCATCAGACTTTTCTAGCTTATTTTGAAGGGAGCCTTACATATTTTCTGTGGGCTGTGATTGTTTTATTGAGTTTCGATGGAAATGTATTATTAGAAACATTTTATCCATTACACAGAATTAATCTGGTCAGTTGTCTATATTTTGTTAGACTTCACACATAATATATGCTTATTGACTATTGTTCCTTTTTTGCCCGCCAAAATATTTTTCACCAGCCAGTAAAGTTTTGCACATCAATCAGTTCACATCTGCTTATTTTTTATGTCTTGCGCTCTTCCCCTTCCATGCTGTAGGATTATTGATAAATGGTTAACATTTAACTCTGTGAGTTTATGACATCACACTGTAATCACAAGAATATTACACAAATTAATGACATGTATAGTGAGCAAAAATGAAACAAGAGCTCTGCTATCAGTAGTGAACTTCAACACACACATATACAAATAGGCTTTTGTAGTTAGTGACATAAACTTGGAGTAATTTCATCGCTTGTCATGTGTAATTTTAAAAAGGCATAGAAAACTGGAAGGGATAATTCAGTATAATCAGTAATAAGCAATATACATTACTTTCTTTTTAAGAACACAAAATATACTTAGATTATGTAAAATAAATATACTGTTATTAAAATACTGTTACTGAAAAGACAGCTTGTGTTAGTTTGCTTAATAATGCAATCCTATATATGAAGTCATGGTATGCTTGGAGAAGATTAATTAAGATTGATTAAGATCGCATACATATACTGTATTTAGAAGTTCGGTCTAACTGAGCTTGATGAAATCCATAAATATAAGTATGTAGGAGTAGAGCTTTAATATCTCAGATCTAACTTTTCAAAGTACTGTACATCTCTTAAGATGTAAAAGATGTTTGCACTACCATTTGCATAACAGAAATTTCAAAATTCTGTTATAAATTAAGATTTTTCTGCATTTAAAATATCAGGATAAGGACTCTTGGCAATATACTACTTTTAGATATGACAGCTGACCTTGATATATCTTGCAAATTTCGCTAGGGTTACACTATGCAGGATTTGTCTGAAATACTGTACCAGGAAGGCCCAGGCCTGTAAGATAGAAAAGTTGGAAAAGATATCCCAGAAAGATATATCAAGAAGCCTCTGTGGACATATCCAGAAGTATTATCTACATTAGGGAACAATAGTTCTGACCATTTGTCATGGCCTGTTGACATCTCTTTTTCCACTTACTACTATGAGCCTGCCCTCACTCTCTTCCTATTGAATGTAATCACTTGGATGGACAGGTTGGGCCATTTGCAGCCATTCCTTGGGGCCACTGAGCAAAGAAACATGAAAAAATGTGCCCTGGGACTACGTTAGGGATACTAGTCAGCTGGCTATGCTCTTCTAGCTGAAATGACAGAGAATTACTCGAGTTCAGTGTCTGGCTGTTGTCAGGCAATTCAAAATAGTTTGGTCAGGGATCTGGTGTTGTATGCCTCTTCAGTTTCCATGGAAAAGACTGTGTAGTAATTTGGCATATGATGAAAGGAGCTCTTTAACTGAATACCTACCCCCTTGAGCCCACTTCTTTCACACTCCTCTCTGGATATGTCTGGGTCACAGCATGACCATCTATAAGCCTCTTCTATTCCACCTACTTTGTGTGCTCTAAATGTGAACTACCCAGAGCAAAAAGGCCCTTCTCATGTTATTTTTGAATTGTTATTGGCATAGTAGTATAAAAGAAATACAAGTAGATGATATTCCTTGTTCTTTTTGTTTTGTATTGCTTTTTAATTAACAACAAAAAGAACAAGACACAAAGATGATGATTATACACAGATAGAGAAAGAACACAAAATTGTTAAAATATTAGATTAGTGTACTAAAATAAATTTATCACAATCCTTATTTATGGAAGTGTCATGTAGGATCTGAAGTACTTCAGCTTGTATGGATAAGTGGTCCAAGGAAGAATAAAATAGATCGTCTGTAGATGATAAAGAAATGCCATGCCATTATATTACACATGAATGATAGTATCACTGTGTGCTAAAACAATTCAGTAGATAGATTAAACTGAATAATAAGAAATGCAGTGGGAAACAAATACAAAGCCAACATTCAGGTATAGAGATTATGCAATATTATATATATTTCCATTCATAGTAATGGTGATGTGTGTGCACACATGTATGTGTTTATATATACCCAATGTCCTATTTTACAAGGTTACCTTATTATTCTAGATGGATGGTGATAGTTCTACAACAGATGCTTCTCAGCTGGGAATTGCTGGAGATTACATTGGGAGTAGTCATTATGTGATCCAACCTCACGATGGTAAGTAATTTGTTGAATAGAATGTCTTAATTCTTCAGTGGGTGGAATTGCCCATTCTCTCCTTTGTTGGCATCCCTCTCTTTTTGAAATGCCCTTTTCTTTCTTTCTATATAATAGGCTCCCAGGCAAGATATAAATATCTTGTTTTAGTGTCTGAATTAAAAAGTTGTAAAAGACTGTTGAAAGGCCAAAGGCTGCATAAGGCTGCATCCCCATTCTTGATATAAGCTCTGTCTCAGACTTAAAATTGCTGGTGATGTTAAGCAAATGGAATATTCTTTTCATTCTTAAGATGCTGAAATGTGAAGTAAAAATATGAAAAATAAAAAATATGAAAGAAACTAGTTACTTTAAAGCACTTTTGATTATAACAAAAGGGTAATGTAAATAAAGTAAGTGGTAGATTTTTCATTTGGGTATTTGTGTACTGATTAACATTCCTGATGTATGCAATTAATGCCATGTGTGTTTTCTTAGATACCGAGGACAGTATGAATGATCATGAAGACACAAATGGTTCCAAAGAGAGTTTCAGAGAACAAGATATATATCTTCCTATAGCAAATGTAGCAAGGATAATGAAGAATGCTATACCTCAGACAGGAAAGGTAATATCTGTAAAATGTTTATTAGTCCATATTTTATACTCAAATTAGAGAATTTGAACCTGCCTTTTTTAACAATGTTAAAGTATTAGTCTCTATTCACAAACAAGAGTATCATATTTGTTTGTTTGTTTTAATGGGCTTATTTTATTTTTATTTTTAAGGGTTTTTAATGTATGGTTTTTAGTGTTGTTAACCAACGAGAGTCTCCGGATTTTGGCTGCATACAAATTTAATAAATAAATAAAATATGTCTTGTTTAGTCATGGTTCCATCTTGCCTGAAATAGAAGTGTTACATTTTTCTCTTGTGAGAGAAAAACAAGTTTTAAATGTGGGACATTTTCATTCTCTTAAAAGGAGATGGTAATTTCATATTGATAAGAAATTGCCAATAATTAAAAATTCTCAGAAGCATTATTTCACTGAGAATTTTTAATTACTGGTAATTTATTATCTTTTTTTCTTATTGATATTGTTATTTGAATTTCAACCATTTTGAATACAGATCATCCTGCTTGCTTTGCAAACAGGCTACTTTGTTTATCTTGGAAGTGTTTGATTTTAAAAATATTTTTATACACTTCCTCTGTATAAATGAATATTTTTGTCAACAGTCTTTCTATGTGTTCTTAAGTAATTCAGATTAAGCTGGGTAATATGCTTTATTTGATTGTTTAAATATTAATGGCTTTTAATATAATTGACATGGATATCTAATTAGATTGGCTCTTTGATTAGACATAGGTGTCCATTTATAGGTGCAGCATGAGTTTCAAATAATTGTTCTTCACCGTTTTTTCTAGAGTTAATGGTTCTTTTACTAAGAAATATAATTGGGGGCTTTGGCATGAAGGTACCAATATTTTGGTGTTTTGGTGATACTCCGCTCTGATCTCCTTAGTCAGATAAGATACTGATTAATCAAGTGAGATGTCAAACTAGTGCTTTGACCTAGTAGTAGCCTGGATGAGAATCAGTAAACTGAATCAGAGTCCAATAAAATGGATGCCGTATGATATAAGTTTCCCAGGAATTTATTACACATCCTGTTTTCCTCCTGAACAGAAGATTTGTCATTTGGTTGTTCTCAATCCAAGTGTATTGTTTGGGAACATACTAACTTTGCTGGTATGAAGAGTCTTTAAAAGCTTTAATCATGTTTGACCATGATCCTATATACTCTGATAGTGGAAAATATCAGCTAATATAGAAAATGTCAGTTAAAATTTCTATGAGATACAGCCAGACTTGATTATATTACATTGATTCTGATTAAGCTGAACTGATTGCTCATTTGCTTGGGTTGATCTTTAAAGACCAAAATATTTTTGGGCTTAAATACCTGAAAGGACATACTTCCTGTTTTTGTCTGCCTTCTTTTTATATTTTAGACATGCTGGAGGGCTCTTTTGCAAGTGCTTTTAGCATATTATGCTTGAACAAAGGAACTTTTCTATTCATAATGTTTGGTTTGCAGAACTCTCTCCCATAAAAAGACAGCAATTATATTTCTGTCAATTTGTTGCCAAGTTAAAATAGTAACTATTTACCTAATCATTTTAGCTAGTCAGATTGTAATTACTGCTTTTTAAATTATGTCTATTCTGTTTTTTCTTTTTATTATCATTTTTATCTTTTTGGAAACATGGTGGTTTAAAAATATTTTAATGTATATTGTATATTTCTTAGATTGCTAAAGATGCAAAAGAATGTGTGCAGGAGTGTGTCAGTGAATTCATCAGCTTTATTACTTCAGAAGCAAGTGAGAGGTGTCATCAAGAAAAACGGAAGACAATTAATGGAGAAGATATTCTTTTCGCTATGTCTACTCTGGGATTTGATAGCTACGTTGAACCTTTGAAGCTGTATCTTCAGAAGTTTAGAGAGGTTTGTAATTCTGTTTGCAACTTTCATTGTGTGTTATGTAGCTTTAAACATGTTTGCATTGAAAGTAAGGATAGCTAGGTAATTGTATATATGTTTTTATTGGAAAAAAGGATCACTTTCAATTTGCACTGTAGTGTTTTGTAAAGATTTTCCTTTATCTATATAAATACTATTTATAATAGGAAATATTCCTATTGTTCATATCACAGGGAGAGAATAAAAAAGCAGCTTGTATTTACAAATTTGTTGCTTTAGCAATGTAGGTTAATCAGCATTTGTGGTAAGCCTTGTATAATTTAATGTGTTAGGTTCTGAGAAAAAAATAGATAAGAATCTTTGCAAAATCAAACTTTATGCAATTTGATTGTGAGTTGTAGAAAGTTCATATTTTACATGTAAAATATTGTTTATGATTGTTTGTCAAGGCAATGAAGGGAGAAAAAGGCATTGGTGGAACAGTTAGCTCAGCAGACGGCCTTAGTGAGGAGCTCACAGAGGAAGCATTTAGTAAGTACTATATTATTAAGAGTGACTGATGCAGATTTGGGGGTTGTTGCTTAATATGGTTAAAGAAGCTTGTTAATTATATTGAACTATAGCCAGTATTTATGTAACAGTTTAATGACAAAGTGCGTATAGTCCACAAAATAGTGAAGAGACATATATGTAGTCCTCGGGTTAGGGACTAGGCAATTAGGACTGGGATTGTTGCAGTTGTAAAGCACTGCATGCTTGTGACCTCAACGCTTACTGACAACAATCCCAGCAATCTCAGTTGCCATAGTAACCCCCAGGTTACAAAGCCACACACAAGTTGGGGGAGACCAGAGGCAGATGTTTTTGTGCTGCATGAGCACGCAGGAAGGCTGTGGGATGGAGGACACTGTATGAGCACAGAAAAGCTTCAGGGGGGAACTTACCAGAGCAACTGGAGACCTTCCTTGCCAGCTTCCACATTGTCTTTGCTTGTGAGAAGTTGGCAGGGAAAGTTGCAAATGGTGTTCATGTGACTGGGCTCTCTGCTGTGTCATCACAAGCCAAGCACCTAACTGTTTGCATTGTGATCATGTGATTGCAATTAGTGGTCAGAACTTCATGTATTGGCTGTACATTTTTTCAGTGCCTTTGTAACTTTTAATGATCACTGAATGAATGGATAAAAGTTTCTATAGAAAACAAATGTTTCTGCCTTTCATTACATGTTTAAACTATGCAGACCTCTGATGTCTCACAAGGAAGATCCCATTGTAAAAACATTTTTTTCAAATCACATTCCTTATATTTTGATATCAGATGTTTTTCTGCATATTGTTCATTGAGCCTTTAATTAGATAACACCTACTAGTTGGGAACGTTGCTTTTTTCTAGTAGAATACAGATGCTTTTAAGTGCCTGAAGATAAAACTTAATTGTACATACTTGTGGGAGGTAGAAAGGAGAAGGTCTACTCAGGCAGAGAAGATGGAATTCTCTTACAGAATGTTACATAACCCCACAGCAAAGCTGCATTTTCTGCAGTTTTCTCACTGAATTATATTCCAAGGATTGAATGATGATAAAAAAAAACCCTATGCTGATTAGATTATGGTTTGAATGCAGATCAAAGTATATGAAAGCATTGCTGATAGAAGCTTAGTTGCTCTCCTCCTAATGCCCAAAAAGGTTCTGAAGGTCAGACGATCCTTCTGAATGAGAGAGAGAATATTTGAAGGTAAGGCGGAGAGGCCTGTATCTAAATAGAAACACCATTCAACAGATGTGACTAATTTTTAGTAGTTCGTGTCACTTCCCCTGTAAGTACTGCACTACGCATCTTTTGTCAGAATTTTAAAAAGTTCAGAGAAACCTTGGAAGTGGATTGTTGGAGGAAAGAAAATGAAGTAGCAAGCGTGAAACTTGACTGAAGTTAGCAGATTCTATCTTTGAAGCCATGTTGTTTTGTTAGAAACATGGTTTCATACACTGTGTCAGCATTGTTGCATTAGGTGGAGCTTGCCCTGTTGGACTGATTATATTATGCTTATGTTTTGTGTGTGTATATTAAAAATATTTGCCAGATGCAGACAAGCAGTTATGAAAGAGCAAGATCTCTGCGTATACAGAGGCTGAAGAACTTTTGATTATGTGCTTCATTAAGATACACTGATATTTCAAAACACTCCATTCACTAAAAGGCTAAAAATATTAACATGCACTGTAGAGAATCAGTCTAACTCCAACTAAAAGCTGAGAAGCTAATAGTCTTTGAATGTTTTTTATTCATACTAATACTGTATATATTTTTATTTTCCAAATTAATTCACAGTTCAATTATCAATGAATGAATGCTATGAAGGTCTAACATTCATCTGGTACTATTAGACTTCAGTTCTAGTACATATTAATGAAAGAAATCAGATCTGATACTGTTTAATGGCAGACAGATACTTAAATTGGATTTGTTATTTAATTCTACATCAATGGAAAGTGTTTAACAATGCTATTTTTCTCATGTAGCTAACCAGTTGCCAGCAGGATTGATAACTACAGATGGCCAACAACAAAATGTCATGGTTTATACAACATCTTATCAACAGGTATAGCATTTCCTTTTTTCCCTTTTAATTTTTGTTTCCAGTTTCTGTAGTCGGGACAATGAATAAGTGTCTAAGATTACTATAATAGCCCCCACAAATAAATGGGTGTTTCTGGACTAATTTTTGAATTTAATGTGTATTTGTTTTGTATTCTCTAGATCCCTGGTGTTCAACAAATACAGTTCTCATGACTTGAAGAAGGCTTTAGATCTTGACATACGAGAAGTATGAGCAAGGAAAGCCTTAAGGAAAGAACGTGAATTGGTTGGTGAAGAAGAAATGTCACTTTGTATATTCGATTGTTGTAATGTAGCTTCCTGAGGCTTGACTAATTGAGGTGTGAACTCTGATTCAAACCTTTTTTCATGAGTGATTTTAAAAGAAATTGGATTTTAAAGGTATTAAAATATTTTTTGTTTTGTACAAGAGTCTGTTGCTCTGTATAACTCCTGTATGCATTGTATATTGCAATTTATTACTGTCAGAGATTTGTAGACAGTTTCTTATTTTCATATTGAATCATGTTACTTTTGTAATTCAAGTAAACAGCTGGGTTTAATTCATGTTTACCCTTTGAATAAAACATAAGGGTATAGTTAATTTCGAATACAAGTTGCCTTTATTATAAAAATTGAGATAACCTTTTGTTTTGTACCTATCGTGCATGAATTAAAGTTGAATTAAATATTTATTAATATTTAACTTGAAAGGAAATTCCTCAAATGCCCACAGTTCAAAATAAGTGCTCCCAGTACTTTTAATGTAATAATTTAAATAATGTGGATCCAGAAATAACCAATCTTTAGATCATAGCATTATAACCTTGGGTCATAGTCCACTGGGAACTATTTTGCACAAGAATAAAGATGTGTTTGTCAGGAACTGTTGTCTTGTATGCAGAACGAGTTCTGTGGATTGTCTGGTACCCAATATCAGTATTATCTGTATCTGGTAGTGCTGTTCCTATTTTGCAACAATTAGAAGTATGTAGTAAAGGGGGTTTTTTTGTTGATCTTTTTACTAGGGATATTCATCTTGCTGCTTTTGAAATAAATTCCTTTTAATTTATTATTTCTCTTTAAAGACACCAGATTCTGTTTACTCAGCTGTGAGTGTTTGATACTTTTTAATGACAAATTACCTTTTTACTTTAACATCTTCATGCTCATGATGTATGGGAACTCAGATTTTAATAACTGTGGAAGCTAGAGGGGCATGCATTTCCAGGGATGTGAATGGAAGGCTTGAGCATCTATTTGGCTGTTTCCTGTTGCTGCAATAAATTTTAAGATACCTAAAAAATTATTGTGATTTGTAGATGGATGGATAATAAATGAACAAGTGCCATTGAGAGAGAACTTGAGAATACAATTGCAAAAAAGCAAAGACTTGTCCTGGACAAAGACAGGACAAAAACAAGAAAGGCTGCTGGAATTCAAAGCATGAGGAGAAGAATGTGGAAATCTAATGCTCATCCTTCCTTGGGAACTGGTCTCTATTTTAAATTATGATGGCACAAAACCTTTAAGGAATTAACGCATTCCAACAGAAAAACAAGTCTCATTTAGTTCATACTCAGGAGTTATATAGTTCAAGATGATTTCTTAAAAAAAAGTAAGACCAAATAGAAAAATCATCTCTTAATTATCCATAATAGGGAAGGGAAATATACATTTTTGTTTTCAGAAAGCTGTAGATATAGTACAATAAATTGGACCTGGGCAATCTGAAAAGTTACTGGAAACTTGGAATACATATTGCCAGATTAATTTCCAATTTTTAAAATTGTATTTAACTTTGGCTAAAAGTTATCAGAATTAACTTTGCATGAAATCATTTCAAATTGATTAAGAAAAGGCATTTGAAAAAGTGTTGAATGATAAATTACCAAACAGAACTTAAGTTACTGCATTGTGCAATACAAGCCTCAAATGAAAAGTAGCAATCCAGAAAAGAGACATTATGAAACTACCAAATATAACTTGATAAAACAAGCTTGTATTTGTGAATTTGCAGTGCACTTGTTAGATTAGTGCAATGGAGATGCAAATCCACTTAATAGCCATAGCAGCTCACTTGTCTTTGGGCCAGTTACATTCAGCTCAACTTCACAAGGTGATAGTGGAGGAAAAATTACGCTCCCTTGAATTCCTAAAAGGGAATTTATTTAGCATTTTATTGGTTCTATAGCTAAACATGGATTTTGTGATAAATATTATACGCATCAATCACTGTAGAGGTAGTCCTTGGTTTAAGACCACATTTGGGACCAGAATTTCCATTGCTAAGAAATACAGTTGTTAAGTGAATTGTGCTCAATTTTATCACTTTTGCCATGGTTGTTAAGTGAATTACTGCCATTAAGTGAATCATGCAGCTGTTAAGTGAATCTGGCTTCCCCTATTGATTTTGTTGGAAGCTGGCTGGGGAGGCCACAAATAATGATCATATGACCCTGGGGTACCGCAGCTATCGTAAATGCATGCCAGTTGCCAAGTGCCCAAACTATGATCATATGACAGTGGGGATAGTGCACTGGATGACAGTGCAAGGACGGGTCATCATTTTTTTCAGTGCCGCTGTAACTTTGGACAGTCTCTAATCGAATGGTTGTAAGTTGAGGACTGCCTGTACTAATGTTTAATACAGGGTAAAATTGAGCAGGGAACAAACAATGCAGAACAATGTTAAAGTGATGCACTATGCTAATTATATTCTAACCTGTGAAAAACAAACTGTCTTTCAGTATATTTGCAGAAGCCTTCGGATATTGAGGTAACAGACAATACAGTAATTGCAGTAAAAGACATGCAGTTACCTATGTTTGAAAGGAAATCACTTGGAGTCTTGAATGATACTTGAATTTCAGAAACAGAACAGTAGGATGCAAAATACATTTCAAAACTTTATGTCCACAGATGCATAGTTGCACAAAAGCTTTATATTTTAAGTTAGAATTTTGAGTACCCAGTCCTGTTATAAACACTGAACTTACGGTTTTAAATCAACATTTAAGAAATGGAGTAAATTTAATGCATCTACTTTTGTTAAACTTTAGATGTATTTAAGCACTTTACATCTATTCCCACAGGAGCCTAACTAGATCTGTTCACATGATTCAGATTGAGATTCGGTTAAAAATTAACCTCGTGCTTCTAATCTTGTTTTCTCCACGCTAAAGTCAAACTAATCTAAGAACACTGCAGGATTTAGCTTCTTAAACACTAAACTCCACTCAGCAATGTGAGTACATGAAACTTATGTTTC
>JANHZU010005124.1:53465-65087 GCA_032468055.1 Acrochordus granulatus | reverse complement strand
ATATTGGTTTTTATGGTAATATATTGTTAACTGCCTATAGTCAATTGGAGTCAAGCTGTGCCCAAATTGAATTAAATAATAATAGAAGTACAGATTGTGCAAAGAGGCAAAGAAATAACAGATCATATACTCAGCTTGTGCAAGAAGACTGCACAAACTGATTATAAACAATGATGTAACAATCACTAAAATGATTCACTGGAACATATGTAAATTTATAATTTGCCAATAATGAAAAATTAGTGGGAATAAAGAATTGAAAATGTAGTTGAGAATGATCAGGCTAAAATATTGTGGGATTTCCAAATATAGATTGATAAAATCTTGGCTCATAAAACATCAGGTTTAACTGTGGTTGAAAATAAAAAAAGCGTGGATAATTAACAGGAGAAGAATTCTGCTTCTCCAAAGAACTGGAGAAGATCACAAAGTAAAGATCTGAAAATCAACGTTATAGCAAAATTTCCATTTGTCAAAAGGCCACACTGCTTGAATCTGCACATGTACTACACAGATACACTGCAGCTTCTTAGGTTCTTGGGAACAGCTTGAGGCAAATGAAAGCCAACATCAGCTAAAGAATAGGAAGCTGTGATTTTAATTATTGTAATAATAATTCATTAACAAAAATCAAAGCATTAACATCCACTCCTATCCCACATATATCTGGAACTTCACCTGACAAATAAATTCCAATTTAATGCTGCTTACCTAAAGTGCTAGCAGGCAAAGAGGCATTGGACTCTTTGCAAATGGAATGGTTCTTCTTCGCATTTTCAGTTTCTTGAATTTTGGCTTTAGCCTCTGAAATGGAAATTTGCACCTAGACAGGGAGGACAAGCACCAATTTCTCTGTAATAAGAGCTAATTTTATGACTGTCAGCATCGAGGGATTCCTCTGTTTCTGCTCCAGGTTAGAAAGCAACAGCTTTATGAATATTTCACCTCACTTATTAGTCTCTATATAATTTATATAGAACTGATGTCTGAATTGGGGGCTCAGCAAGGGCTCTGAGCAAATTCTGCTGGAAGAGAACCCTAACTGGATAACCCAGGAAAGAACATTCACTCTGGCCCCTAATCAAATTAATGCTGGCAACTATTTACTAAATCCTTCTGCATGCTGCTGTGTGCAAGGGAAAACTGGCTCACAGCACTATAATAGGCTATACAATCTATTTTCTCAAAAAGCCTTGGAATGGACTCCCAGATCCATTCTAAAAAGTGTCACTGAATTGTAGTCTTACTGTGGTAGTGATAAAGTGTAATGGTGATATAGAGACCCCTTCCAAAATCCGTCTAGAAATGGATCCAGGGGCCTAGTATCTCTTCAGTAGGTATGATGGCAAGCCTTGATTAGGTGCGACTCTGGATGGAATACAAAGTGACTTGAAAGATCCTTACCTGGGATGTGGAACAAATGTTAGAGAGCCTTTAGGATGGGTATATAGGCATGATCTACCAGAAGATGCCTCTGTTGGATCTATGGGATGGGAAAGCACTGGAAAAATAGGTGTGGTGGGCTGATTGGACAGGTACCAGCATGAGTGGTATCACCATACTGCTGGATCCCTGGGTGTATAACTTTTGCATGTTACGTGAAAGCAGTTGATATGTGTGAATCAATCCTGGGGATTCTTGATTGGGCAAAATTAATATTTTGGCTTTAGAACAGCTACTAGGTATTATGGGTTTTGTTTGCTAACAATTTTACAGACCAATTAAACAATAAGTTTTGAGCATACATTCCTATTACTTGGAAAATTCCTAATAATGTTCTTTACATTGTTAACTTACATTGCTTGAAGCACTGAGAGTCTGAGGGTGGAGATCCAGTTTAGTTCCTGGAAGAAAGACAATATTCATTAGTTTGAGAATCTGCTGCAAAAAAGGGGGGAATCCTTTTCTACATAAATGTACAAATAATCTGTAGTGAAAGAAGATTCTCCCACAGATTTTGAGATGAATTAATCAACCTAGCCAGTGGGCAAAATTCAGTAAAACCTGGGAAGATTAACTCTAAATAACAAATCAAGAGCAAGTTTTCACTGACTCAAGTGAATTTTTTAAAAGAGAAGTGGAATAATTTCATTTTGCCTTTTGTTTTTTTAATCTTCTGCCAGTAACAACCAGCCAAACCCAATCCTGAAATGAGGACTGATGATCCAGAAGAAATCAGTCATTTCAGAGAATATTTATTTATTAATTCACATTTCTATGCCGCCAATTTCCAGAGACTCTTGGTGGCTTATGTAGATTAGAGATTATACATTTCTTTTTATTTACCTTGCCCCCCTCAGCTGGCCAGCGATGTTCATATCCAGGGCATCCTCCGAGACTCCTGTTCCACCTCCGGGATGGGCGAGTTCCGCACCAACTCGCTGCTCCATCATTTTGCCAGCCAGCATTTTCCCTCTGAAGGAGGTACCCATTAATCTACTCACATTTTCACATGCTTTCGAACTGCTGGGTGGGCAGGAGCTGGAGGCAAGTGACAGGAGCTCACCCCATCATGCGGAGCTGCGGATCAAACCACCAGAGTGCCGGCCATTTCTGGTCGACATAATTGGCAGCTTTAAGCCGCTGCATCACTGCACCTCCTAAAATATGAACTTTAATCAATTATGATTCTTTTGTTGATATATATGATGGATTAATCTGAGGCTCAAACACTATTTTTAAAAATTTCTAACTCTGCATCTTAAGTTTCTTTGAGAAAGAATACTGTTCAGATCCAGGCTGCTTCCAAAGATCCACATTTTGGGTTTTTTTTCATCTTTGGAAGTTTGGGGTTTATTGTGGGACTTCAAGTTTCTGACACTTGAAAAGCACACCATAAAACAAAACTTTGTAACTGGGTGCTTATATCACTTTGTGTTTTGCTTACTAAGGCCTGACCTGAGGAAAACAGGTTAGATAATTACATGGAGCTACTACCTCCAATAGATAAGAAGATCCTAGAAAAGAGGCTGGGCCAGAATCAGTTCCAATTAACAAGAGAGACTCCAAAAGAGTCCTGCAATTATTTTACTCACATAACTTACAGACTTGCTTTAATACTAGAAAATGTGCTACTTTACCTTGCACAGATGATGATCGTGGATCAGGTGCCACAGTAATGGGTATGTCAGTTGCAACAGGCGTTGGCATGTCTAAATTTAGTTGAAGAAGGTATCCTTCAACAGTAGGAACTTCATCCCATTTAACTTGAAATGAATTAGTTGTAGCTCTGATCAGCTGTACCTGTGATGGTGCTGGTGGTTTCTCTTAAAGCAGAAGAATGCATTCCAATTACAATAAAATGTAAGTCTTTTTAAAGATTTAAAATTTCCTAATACAATAATTATGTACACAGCATCCTACAGGAGAAAAAGTATTTATTTCAGCAAGTTTTCAAATGAAGAGAAGGAACATTAACATTTTAAAGGTAATCCAAACCTATCTGTCATACCTGAGATCAAAAACTCTATGAGTGTGTTTCTCTATCTCAGCAACTTTAAAATGTGTGGACTTTAACTCCCAGAATTCCTCTAGAAACTCCCTCCCAATACCTGAACCCATAAATGTGAAATTCCTCAATATCATTTGTTTTTCCAGTTTTGATATAATAAAAAACTATGGTTTGCTAAACTGGGTTGGATTGTGTAAATGCAGCCTCAGTGTGGAGACCCAGACCAAACCAATTTTTCTAATTTTATAGTATATAACTTTTTAAACATTTTCAAAAACAGAAAATCAAATACATTTAATTTTGCCAATTTTTTTATCACCATCAATAATGTTATCAGAAAGCATTAGGTAGCCCATTCACCTGTATCTAGATACCAAAGATCTTTGCAGCACACTTGATTGTTCCAAGCTTTCCTGTAGCCGTCTCTACCACTCCATATATACAAGCGAGAGCCAACAATGACTGCACAGTGGCCAGCTCTTGGACCTGGTAACAAATTGTTTTTATCTTCTTGGCAATCTGGGATTAGATTTACCCATTCTATTGTATCTGATAACAAATTAAAGAAAAACATATTAACATTGCACATATTAACTCTGCACTGACTCCTTAATACACACTAAGTCATGATGAGTAAGTTCAGTTTTATCACAGTTCGTTAGAGGCAGGATACAAAACAAACCAGGAAATCCTAAACAATCATGCAACCTATTTTACATAATAATTAAGAGTTAAATTAGCAATAAGCCTGTTAATAGTTTATTGTCTTAAAAGACTCTGTAGTTTGTTTATTGACCCTATTTACATATCAGGTTTAACAAAAACAAGCAAATCACATTATGGTTATTATGTTTTTTGAATCCATACTAAATTATTAATATAGTAAACATTTAAAATGCCTGGCTATAATCCAGATGCAAGTAAATATAAAATGTATGTAGAAATCTCTGCAATAAACTAAGATTGCTAATGATAAATTCAGTATTTATTTGAACATTTATTAATGACAAATATTTAGCTACCTAATTGTAAGGCAAGACATTTATTTTGCTACTTTTACATGCTAGATTTAAAAGCAGGTTTGTGTTCTGGTCAACTATATAACAAACAGCATTCACAGCGACACACTATGACATCAAAAATGATGACGTGCATGTGAAATCATCAAGTAAATGGCATGATTATTTACTTGCATCCCAATGCCTGACGCAAGTATATAAGTCATAACATTTATGTGAAATACATGTTTCATCACTTTCCTTCTATAATAGGTTGAGTAAGGCTTAGAAGGCAGAAGCTAGAGATTTAAAATATTTATTTTTCCCATTGTTTTTTTAAATAATTTAAATTTAGAAGACAAAATCCCCCAGAATCAAAATTAAATGGAACAATTCTGAAAGTTAGAAAAAAAGACAGAAACCAGAAAAAAACAGACTAAAAAAATAAAAATTACATGATATATTTAAGTTCAATAATCACTGTCTTACTACTAAATGGCATTTATTAGTATTATAGAACAAACAAATAGAAAATATTATTGTAAACTATCATAAAATCTCTGCCAAAGTAGTACATACTGATTTATCCTTTGATTATAGAGAATATTGTCTTTCCTAGAACAGGTAAGTTACACATTTCAAAAAGCCATTCCTTAATATCTGGATCATCACTCTTTTAATTTCTCAGTATAATTTTTTTAGTCATCCCCACTCTCCCTGCACTATACAACCCTATTTCCTGAGAAACAGTCTCATTCCAAAGCTTTGATATATAATGCAACATCACAAAGATTTAAATGTTTAAATCTTTAACATTTAAAGATTTTCCTATTAATCTACTTAAAGGTAAAGATTTCCCCTGCCAATCATGTCCAGGAAGCAGTACTCATCTCCATTTCCTAGCTGAAGAGCCAGCATTGTCCGAAGATGCTTCCACGGTCATGTGGTTGGCATGACTATTCACCAAGGCGCACAGATGCTGTAACCTTCCTACCAAGGTGGTACATATTTATCTGCTTGCATTTTTATATGCTTTTGAACTGCTATGTTGGCAGAAGCTAGGGCAGTCAACAGGAACTCACCCTGTTGCATGGTAGCATTTGGGTCTTGAACTCAGGCTGTCAACCTTCCAGCTGACAAGCCCAGCATCTAAACTCACACCACCATAGCTCCATTAATCTACTTATATACATCAAATCCAAAATGTAGCAAATGATCACAGGACCATAAGATTCATATTTCTAACAAAAAAAATCTGATGTCCATCCTTTCAAGTACATTATTTGAGCAGTCTTCAAAACCTATTTTCCTAGAAGCTCTTTGAACTTCATATTGGCCCTGACCCCTATTATAGAGTGGCAAATCAGTAGTTCCTGCTGCCACCAACTAACTTCCAAAAGGCACCTCACCTGTCATCCTCTCCCCCCCTGGTGTGTTAGATCTCCCCACTTGTTTCAGCAGTGCATATATTAAATTGTCACAATTTGTGAAAAATTTGCCAGAAATTGCCTTTCTGGCAAACTGCAAAATATCAAAAATGCAAAACATGGAAATAATGTCATTAATGCCATCTCTTGGCAGTGTATTATAGAGGACAGCGACTAGGCACGTCAGCCCTTCTTTCCCCATTTTGGGACATGCATCAATATCACAGCAAATATAAATAAAATGTTTATTAAAAAATAAAACTTTTAGAAAGCATATGCTTTAAGTATTAAAATGCAAGTGATGAAGAAGATAAATTACAAAGATGAAATTATCACCATATAGCACCACCAGCAGTTTGTTCAAAAGAGCAAAATCCAAAAGAAAATACAATGCTGTAGACAGACCACAAGATGACACTAGTTTGCTATAAATGAAAAGTTATATGCCCAGAATAGTATGGATCACATAAGAAGTATTATGATCACAAGAAGATGAGTCTCATGAACATAACTTGAGACATGCTTAAAGGCTGGAATCAAACACATTTATAACTTGTGTACAGGGCCAAGACTTAGACTCGGCATAACACAGCAAATAGAAATACTAAAATCTAATGCTAATTCTTGGCTAAGAATGTTAACTGTTCTACAGAAATAGCAATTATCTGAAATATATTTACTCTTGCTTCAGTTACCTGGATCTCTACAGCTTCTTGGGGGACCACATTATTCAAAGTCTACAGGAGAAATGAAGAATCCCGCTCTTTGCCAGTGAGCTCCACAGACTTTTGCTAAGTTTTGCCTTGTGTTCCAAAAGGACCAAACCTCTTCTACATCCAACAAAGCTTGGAAAATCAGACTTTTATCACATACATGTGAAAAAGCTGCCTCTCATCCAAAGGGATGTGGACTGGAAACCTGAAACCTGCCTTGTAGGGTCTGACAAGCAGGCTACATTCACAATTGTTCCACTGCCCTCTTCCCTGTAGCTGCCCCTGATATCAAAGCAACATAGCTATAATCACTTATTATAAAATTGATTTAACACTGGTTAAAATTTCCCAGTATTATTTTAAGGACACAATCATATTATTTGTAGAGATCTATTGTCTGCAAGGTTATCTAATGTAGAGGAAGTCCTGCTATTTATAATGCAGAAAAGTGTTAGCCGATTACATCCCATTCTGACATAGGTTGTATGCAGGGTTACTCTATAAATGACAGAAATGATGGCTACTAACCTAAATTTAAATAAGAAAATGAACCAGTACATTTCCACTCCCCATCTTGAGAAGGGAGGTTCTCATCTGTACTCTGTGGGATCCATCCACCAAAAATGTACATTCTGCAAATATAAGAATGTAGAGGATAAAGACAGGAACAAAATGAGGGAAGGCATAAGCATAACTGATTTCAGAGTCTCATTTCACCATACAAGTTATTAACTGTTTCCAAACTAGAATTTGAGCTTAACTCCCATTCCCATTCTCCCTTCCTCCTAAGCTACACAGTGAGATACATTCAGAGAAATTAAGTAAGAGCTATAATATTGGCAGTGGCCTGTCCTTGCATGTTAGACTTTAAGGAAGATATTAAACATATATCTGATAATTACAGTTGCTTTAAAAGCTGTATTAAAATAATACAGTGTTGATTTATTAATCTTGTTATGCCTTAATTTTGAAAAGACAACAGTTTCAACGGGCTTTATAAACAGCATTCATCCATAGCTTATTTAGCCATGATTCAATGAAATTATGAATATGTTGATCATAAATCATGGCTTATAAACCACAATGTTTTATAACAAACTAAGCCTAAAGCAAATATCACATTGTACCTTAGCAGGATGGATGAACATAGAGAGTGCCATAAATATGAATAACTATACAAACCTACATAAAATTACCAAAGTATTTGGACCGTGGAGTGTTATAGAATCATACTGGGTTTAACTACCAATTTTTGAAAGAACATAAATGATCTTTTTCAAATCATGAAATAACTCTGTTTCATTCAGAACTTTATGGAGAGGGAGCTCCAAACACTATCTTTCTCTTGTTTTCTTATTTTTTTCATAGAAAAAAAATCATTAAAAAATAGAATATGGAATTTATTTATATTAAATTTATATGCCGCCAATCTCAAAAACAATTCTCAGCTATATACTTTCTAAATGGTAGTACACACTGTTTTAAAATCTGATCATCTCTAGCAACAATCCCATGTTAAAACAGCTAGGCCCTACTAATTATAGTGACATAGAGATAGTGCAGAATTCCCTCACAAGTTGGCTGAAGTCTATAGTCCACCATCTTTATATGTGACTACATCACAGTAGTGAACCAGTCTGGTGGAATGGTTAAAAGCGTGGGACATGAAACTGTGAGTTCTTTATCCCATCAGAGGCACAAAGCCAGCTGGGGGGATTTTGGGCTTATCACTCCCTCTCAGCCCTAGGAAGGAGGCAAGAGCAAAGTACATTCAAAAATGTTGTCAAGCAAATTGCAATTTCCTGGAGTCAAGGCTGATTTGAAAGCACACATACACATCATAGCAAGCAATCATAATATCTATCATATTCTCTTACTAAACTTATGAATATATTAAAACATTAGATCATTACTTTCCCATAGAGCACAATCATTATACATATTAAATTTTAACAATGTACTTCAGTTATCAGTAGGTAACAAGAAGGGATTACACCTAATGAATGTAAAACACAAAGATCTAGTAAATAATATGAGGGTATCTGATTCTGTAGCAATACAGATAATCAATCATTTGTTTTAGAATTTTACATAAGAATATTCATATAATGGAATAAGGAAGATGGGGTGCTCAAAAAGCAGTTGGCAGCCACTTGCAGGGTGGCTTTTATACAGGTTCATCTAATGTACCAGTTGTATCCATTCCTGGACCTGGAGGCCTTGCGCATGATGACCCATCCATTATTACCTCCTGTTTGGATTACTGTAACACACAGATAAGTACAAGTAAAGACTCCAGATTTGTATGGACCCAACCCTGTTAGTCTTTTAGAAGGCACTGAAGATGTGACTGTTTCCCAGGCATTTGGGTCAGATGGAGAGATGAGCTCCATTATTACTGATGGGGAGTTATTTGTGAGCAAGTTACTGTTTATCCTTGGACACGAGAGATTATATGTAGTGGACTTCCTTGTTTTAATCTTTGTAAGATGCCCAGAGTCACTTGCGTGAGGTAGGCAGCTACAGAAATCAAATAAATAAAGTGCATAATGTAGGTTGTTCATCTTAAAGAATACATGTGTTTGGAATCACATGCATAGGAAACATCCTTGCTCTAAGCCCTAGTCAGATTTCTAGTAACAGCTGATTTTACAGTGATTGCAGGGAAACAAATATTCCATCTATCCTGCTTGGTGACCTTGGGCCAGTCACTTTCTCTCAGCCCACTTCACCTTACAAGGTTCTTTTATGGGGAAAATAGGAGGAAGAAGATATTGGATATCTTCACTACTTTGAGTTATTTGTAAAATGATAAAGGCGGAATACAAATAAAAATAAAATGTTGAGCATCATGCTAGAGGAGTGGTATGCAGATCACATGACTCAAACTTAAATATGAAATATGCATTGAAATGTAATGCACAAAAAGTGTTATGTTTATGGGATGGGATTAAATAGACACAAGAATATATGCTATACTGTATACTCTCAATCTCCAATGAGACAATAGGGTTAGAAAACATATACTAGGGCTAGAAAGCAGTTATTATCAGTGATAACAATCTATTTCAAGTTCTTATTTATCATGAATAATCCTGCAACATCTTAAACAAACCATGTGAATTGGCTATTAAACAGTTTCTAGAAATATGACATTAGCATTACTTTCTTATGCTACTTCATGATATAAAGTTTTTCCTCCTCCTAATATAACAACATATATTATCATCAATCTAAAAGTAAGACATTCTCTATTTTCAAAGCTCTTTGTATTTTTCTTTTCTAAAAGATGTAATGGGCTTCCTAATTAAATTTTAGGTCATGCACAGAGGATCATATATCCTCAAATAAAAACCATATGTTTATGAAATCCATTATGGCTTCCTGGAAGTCTATCATTAGATCCCCTAATCTGCAGACAAGCTTCTTACAGGGAGGAAGCTCACTGCATTTCACATACAAGCAGGATCCCTAAATACAAACACTACAGTAACAGTCTCCTACTAGGTGTACCTTTCTATAGGTGAGCTTTTAACAACAGACATACTTGTTTCCTATTACACTGGCTGTATGGAGACTACGAGGAAGTGGCACTGTCCCTTTAGTTTCTGGTTTCGACCAAGTCATTGTCTCTATTAAAGAAAAAAAACAGACAAAGCATATAAAAGAGATTAATTTAATGAACATTTGTATAGGACAAACTTGTAAAGTATCATTTTACAGATTTCAGGAAATTTGTCATGCCCAGACAGATACTAAGGAGGGTTATTTTTTAAAAGTATATTTGTAGGCACAAAAAGTTAGTTACAATATGCACAAAGATGGTATTTTAAATGGTGGAACTCTATTTTTCAGGGCCACATGCAATGAAAATTAGTAATCTTCCTCATACTTTTCAGGATTTAAATTTAAAGTTTTATGGAAAATTATAGCCAAAGAAAATAAAAATAGAAATTGCAACCATTAGTTCTGCACTGGCATTTCATCCCTTAAAGAAAGAGGATCTTTAAGCTATGGAAAAAGTATGTACCCTCTGAAATCTGTACCATTATTACCCACCTTCAGTTCTGGAATAACCAATTATGACTGTATTTGCAAAACAGGCATTAAGGAACAAATCCAACTCTCAAAACTTTTAATCAAGACTATTTTGTTTTTTAATAATTACTGTCAGAGAAACAAGGAATATTTTGACATTCTTTTGAAAAATGTTTTCTTTAAAAAATACTTGTGATGTTATTGGTATTAAAATTAAATGAAATAAACCGATTTAAAAAAATAACATGTGGCATCATATGTCTATTTTGAATGATGTCAGTTACATTGTAACTGACTACAATTATCCATTAGGGCACAACTGTTTATTTTGCTGTGTAGTGCAAGAAATAGCATTAAAGTTAAAGTTGAACTTAACAGTAACTTTACAAATCAATGTAGACTTTCCCACCATCCTATAAAATCCTTCAGAATTAATCATTCTTTGATTTGTACAACTTTAGTTGCAGCTGTACTTACCTATATTAAGCTCCCAAAGGTCATTAAGCCGACAACCAGACATCCCTCCAAATATAAACATTTTTGGATTTCCCAAGTCTTTTCTACAGTATATAACAGCTGTGTGTGATTCTCTGGGAGATGGCAAAACTCCTCTGGTCACTGGAATACTCCAGCCTATGACTCCTGATCCATGCTGCAGCTCCAATTCATAGAAATCATTTAAATATCTAACGTGGGTTAGAAATACAGAAAATATCAATAACTTTCTATGGTACTACTATAAAGAAACTTCAGCCTTTCAACACAATCCCTAGGTTTTTACAACAATGTCTTTTTGCAAAGGTGTATTAAATGTTTGCAAAAACAGATTTCAAAAAGAAAATATATTTTTTTAGAATTTTCTTCTCCTGGAGATTTGCCAAAACTATGTTTTCCAGAAGCATTATAAAACATTTTTAATCACTTGACTTTGGGTTGCCAATTATAAAAGGGATATTGTGGAACCCCCACTTTCAGGTTAGTATGAGCTGCAGGCT
>JANHZU010005124.1:10694-20786 GCA_032468055.1 Acrochordus granulatus | reverse complement strand
TGCCTGAACGGGAAATACAGAGCGCGCTTACTGATGACACGCAAGGTTTGGCACGAAGTTTCCTCGTCTCGTGAGTCACAGCTCTAGTGGAATATTTTTTTATTACATTTTTTGCTCGTCCTGAGTTTCTCATCTTGTGAGGTACCACTGTAATCCTATGAAGCAATTGGGTTGGGAAAGAGAAACTAGCCTAAGCATTAGACTTGGCATATGTGGCTATAAAATCTTGAAGACCACTAGGTAGGGACAAAGAGTTATAAAAAATAGCAGTGGCTTAGATTTTTTTCAGTTCAGATATTGATAGTTTATTAGATACTCAGCATGCTCTATTTTGTCTATGTATCTGGCACATCAAAAATCTTAGCATTTTAAGAGATCAGTTACGGTAATTTTTCATTGTCAGTTCAGGTTGCAAGGTAGTCTAGGAATAAATAATCTTATCTGTAGGTTTCAAGTAAGAATATGAAAATATAAACTGGAATTCTAAAATGTGTGCAATGGCATGGAGATATGATGGATTTTGTTTTTGGATATTATTTGTAGAAACTGGATAATCCCCTGAAAGCTGGAGAGCTCAGAACAGAAGTCCTGGATCTAAAAAATACAAACGAGCCGGTTCAGCCTTTACAATCACGTCCATAAAAGAATCAGTATTCCTTATATCATTGTTCAGTCACGCCGACTTTTTGACCCCATGGACTGCAGCATGCCAGGCCTCCGTCCTGCAGTCTCGCGGAGTTTGCTCAGATCCATGCCCATCACATCTACGATGCTATCCAGCCATCTCATCCTCTGCCGTCCCTTCTCCTTTTGCCTTCAATCTTCTCCAGCGAGTCCTCTTATAAGATTTATAATCCAAATATATACAATTGAAAACTCATGAATATTTAAGTTTTGTACCTATACTGTATTCATGAAGTCCAAATACTGCCTCTTCTGTAGCCTGTTCCTTGTCTACTACAAAGACCACCTCCTGCTCAACCATTGCTTTAATTTCCATATCCGTTTGCAACCATTACCCCACTACAGTTGGTTTCATTATGGCAGGTCTCCGCCCGTTTTTTTCCCCTTAAAAAGTTCATTGCAGGGTGCCTTCTACTGTAGGGAATGCCGAGATGCCTCTGTATAATTAATACAATTACCATTTCAAAAAGAAAACTGTTTGGAAATGTGCTTTGTTATAAGCCAATTAAAGTAGTATCCAGCTGAAGATTAGGTTTAGCCTTGGATACTACTGTTAGGATCCCTGCTTTGCAGAAAACTTGTCAGTCATAATTTAGCAAATGTCATTTCAGCTATGTAAGGATGTGTTGATGATTTTGAATATTCACAATCAACTTCTGATATTAAGTACATTGTTTAAAAATACAGTTTCTCTGGAAGTTCATTTCCAGGCATAATTCACTGTCAATTATTTATGAGTTTGTCTTCTTTTTTGGCTGGAAATTGTGGGAACTACAATTGTACACTTGGTGGGCACTAGGCTGGGGAAAGCTGTATGTACTTCAAAGATTTGATTCAGAGTAGGTACATTAAATGCAAAAGGCCAATGACTCTTCCAATCTATTCAAAAATACACAATCAAATGCATTTACTTGAAAGCATTTTATTGTAAAGGTATGACTCAATTTTCTGCGCATTTCCATTTCAGTTATTAGAACTTAGAAGATATTTATATCTAACCTTGAATGTGTGCAAGTAATTTTTTAAACCATGTAAGTAGGATCAGACCTTGATGAGCCAACTGAAAACAAATTACCATTTATACATTCTTCATATGTGTTTATTCCTATGTGTAAATGGATTTAGATTTTCTATCTGAATGAAACCCTCCAACTATTAAACTTGGTTCTATGTTTGTATTAAAAAGCAGGAAAAATGGATTTTAAAATTAGAAACTACAGAATCCTTAACTACAGAACTGCAGCAACTATTTGCATTAACACTGTTCAAGTTGTCAAGTTGTATTTCTTTTTAAGCCAACTCAGATTATATTCCATTCACAGAAAGCATTGAACAAAGATAACAGAAACACCACTCTACAATCAAGTAAAAGTTGTTTGCAAGGAAGCATGAGAATGGGCACAGAACATGCCTATTAGGGCACGCAGTAACTTCCATTAGTACTCTTCTGCAAATATGCCTATAGTTGTTTTCCTTATCATCTTAGTAAGTTTCTATTTCACCCAGTTATTTCACTAATCAGATTTGTCAAGTCTGGCTGAGTGTAATTGGCCTAAAATTACCCAATCTCCATGGCAAAAGGTCTGTTGGAACCCAGCTCCATCTAGCTCTCAGGATTTAATAGATGCAATCAATAAACTAAAAGCTCCACTGCATACAAAATCATTACATGCTGCTTCAAAAATACATGCTGCCCAGCTTGAGACAAGTTATTAATTTTCAAGAATGGCTAAATTTGCCCTAAAGCTTCAATTCAGGGTAACAATACCCTCTTCCCTCCAGCAAAACATAGCACAAACTTCATGCTGTCTGTCACCATGAAGGAATTTACAATGGTTCACAAGACAAAGTTTAATGTCATTTTACTAAATCTAAAGCATTTTAAGATTTTTTTTCCAGAGGAAACTAGGATGATTTACTGCAAAAGTAAAGACCCTTCAGCTTTGCCAATTAGCTAAAAAAGAGACAACATTAAGCAGAAGCCTGGTAGATATTTCAGTATAAATAGGACATAAATAACTGAAAGATAGCAGCTCTAATGTGTGACCTTCAGAAAGTAACTCTTGTCCTGAATGTTTTTTCCCCAATGTTTTTCTGTTAAAGAATGTGATTAGCAGACTGAGGCCTGTACAAGTTTTGTTTATATCAAATGCAAGTAAATAAGCACTTCCGATGCCCCATACAGCAACTGGTGTGAACATTTTAATTTTGTACACATGACAAGATTTTACACCAAGCAGTCAGTTAAATAGTACAAATTTACATTGTGAGGAATGTTTAAAAAATGCAACTTAAAAAAATTTTCCTGCCCAAACCCCTAAACCTCCCCCCAACATTTTACAGTGAAAAAAACAAATTCAGTTCACATTCCTGCTTCATCCAAAACACAGGATAGTATTTGAGAATTTGTTTTACAATTCATCTTTTACTTCTGTAGACTCCTGCAAGAAACAAGTACATATTAAATAAAATCAAACCTTGCAGATGTGTGGAATTCCCAATAAATCACTTTTAGATGTGTTAACTTTCCATTTTTATTTTATATTATTTGAACCTGAATTATCTGAATATATTATTTACTCTAAACTGCTAGATTTGAACTTAATGGATGCACTTACATTGAATAAAGCCTATTTGCTAAGCATGGTCTCAATGGCAGATACATCCTGCCTGTTTCCCCTGCATCTTCTCACAAGAAGCAGGAATGCTACAGCTTCCAAGCTTGAGAGAGGGAGTGTGTCAGCAGACCCAGTCAGGGGAAGTTTATTATGGATCTGTTAAAGATGCTTGCTTCTAAACCAAGTCAAAAAGGCCCAGAATGAGAGTGCTGGTGGTAACTACTGTGATGCTTATAGCCCAAATATTTTGAGATGTGACAAATTATACAGGTAAGATAGAACCTTTTGACTTCCCTTTAAATTAATCTTCTCTCCCTCCCCCAATTACCTTCCTGACCACACTGACCTGTTTCTCTGTTTCCTTCTCTTCAACATCTTCATCAGCTTCAACTTCCTCTTCTGGTTCAACCTCTTCAGCAGCTTCTTCTGGTTCTTCAGGCTCATCTTCCACCTTTCAGAAATATTTATTATCCATTTGCTACATTTATATGCCACCCATCTCACTATCAGTGATGCTGAGTAGCTTACAATGACAAACAATATAAAACAAAATATTAAAAACATATAATATTGCAAGCTGAAGGAAAACACAAATAGGGTGAAGGCAGGATTTTCTGCTAGGCTATTAGCCACCACCAAAATGACATGCCTCTCTATTTAGCAAACCAAAGCTTTTTTCACATGACCACGAGCCCTCTAGCAACTTAAAGTGTAATGGTTTTAGATATCACGAGACAGATAGTTAGGACATTGTTTCAAATATATTTCTTTTATCAGATTCCTCAATATTTTCAACAATAGCAGAGTGTCTACTGGAAAAGTTGTTTAAAAACTGAAGAAGATATTCAGAGATACATCTGCTAGAAAGTAGCTCATGCTGAACTGTACAGCAGAGTCAAACATGGAACTGAACACAGGAAATGCTTTATTACATTTTGTATTATGTCATAAAACATTTTAAATAGGTTAAAGGTTGTCACATGACTGGAATATGGAAAGAGGTGCGAATCTTGCCAGTTTCCTCACTGACTTTGCTTGTGGGAAACTGCCAGAGAGGATTGCAAATGGTGACCAGGTCCCATGGATCATTGCAACTTTTCTAACTACAAGCCAATTGCCAAATGCCCAAATTGCAATCATACTGACTAGGAAAATGCTGCAATGGCTGCAACTTTGTGGAGAAATTCTAATTTCTCCTTCAGCGCCATCATAACTTTAAAGGATCACTGAGTCATAACCCAAAGACAAGTATTTCTTGATGAATTTTTAGCAAGCCAAATGTACTGAAATAATTCCAGCATAATTGAATGGGTTCTTCAAGTAAAAGAGAATAAGAGCAGAAAAAAAAATGAACTGCAAGCATTAACCCAGAATATTAAAAGAAAGTGGACCAAGAACTATTCTGGTGCTCTCATTTCAATATGTAAATATTGAAAATATTTCAATATGTAAATCACAAGTCTCCCTCTTGCACATATAGCATCTTCACTAACCTTTTCCTCTAGGTCAATGTTCAAACTCAGGCGAAGCATTCGTTCTATCCTTTCTCCATATTCCTTTGTATCTGGCAGCAGATACCCTGATCTTAGGGTAGCAGTTTCAAACAAAACCACAGCAAGATCTGTAACTGTTTGATCATCTTCATTTTCCTGAGCAAAAAAAAAAGATAACAGAATTAATGCTATAATAGTTTAGAAATTTCCAGTTTTCCACCAGGCTGCAATGTTGATTTTCTTAATCTCTCATCTAAAATTTTAGAAGTATGGAACTGAATTACAGATTCATCTGTAACTTTCAACATTCTTACCTGAACACGCCTCAGCATGTCTTTTATGAGAGGATGCCTAGGATTAATTTCAAATATCTTCTTTTGGCTTGCATAGTAACTATAAAAGGAGATGACAATTTTAAGGGCTTTTGGATAGAATGCGACACGATAGAATGTAAATTCTAGAAATAAATTAAGCAGTGTTATTTAAAGCTGTTATATTAAACCAAGGAAAGATCCTGGGTCTGACAAATCAGTGATTTCAATGAAAATAGAATTCTTGCTGATAAGATAATTGTTAGTTGCATTTCCACGTCAAATCTAGAGATGGTACATGAGAACATTCAGAGTTAAGTATGCAAACATTCAGATTAGATTACATTACATTGTATCATAACAGGCACAGAGAACAGAATTCCTTTCTCAGTTTTTCCCTTGGGGAATTTTTCGTGCAGATGAATTCTGCACGAAGGGAAAATACATTACTTGAAAAATAAAAAATTGGGACTCCTCACTAATCTGCTCATATGCAGTTAAGTAGCAAACATTATCTACTTTGCAAATTTTAGTTAACTAAGAGACTAACAACTTCCTATGCTGTGTTAAGTCAAAACCAACCAAATTACATTAGAGTCTAAATGAGGCCCAGAAATAATTGTGTAAATTCTGTATTACTTTGTGGCAATGTCTTTCCCAGTTTGGTAAGCCTGAGCCTTCATGATTCTTTCCATGTTGCCAGACCATCCATATTGACTTGCTACAAGGGCACACGGTGACTGGGTTAATCGCTGAGATAATACTGTTTTTTCAATCTAAACAGAAAGAAAAATGTAATTTAAGTGCAGGTATATCACAAAACACATTTTTGGAAGGATACCACCTTCTAAAGCACATACTTTATCCTTTAAAGCTTTGTCTTTCATCCAAGTTAGTAGAGGTTCATACTCTTTTTCTAAAGCCTCACGAACTTCCTTTGACTTTTCACTTTCATCAAACTTTACTCCTTCTTTAGCAATGTTCTGAAACCTTTTGTTATCAAACTCTGGGAGAGCTTGAATGCAATATTCATCCACTGGTTCCGTCAAATATATTACTTCATAACCCTTCTTCAGAAGACGTTCCACAAAAGGAGAAGATTCAGCCTACAAGACAAATTCAAACCATTACTATGACATAGTCCTGTAAAATTCTAAGTGGAAAAAAATAATACATTTATCATTTCAAATCATCTTTATCCAACATCAAGTAAGGAAACAAACTTAACTGCTATAATTTTCACATTTATAGCTTCCACAGAATGAGTTGGTAATAATTAGCTGGAAAATTACTTTTTACCTCTTTTCTACTTGAACCAGCCATGAAATAGATTTTGTCTTGTTTCTCTTTCATTCTTTCTACATACTGATCTAAACTAGTCATGTTGCTTTCATGGTGAGAAGACTGGAAACGAAGAAGTTTAGCTAGACGAGTCCGATTTGAATGATCTTCAATCACTCCAAGTTTGATATTTGTGCCAAATTCTTTCCAGAATGTATCATTATATTTTTCTTCAGTAATCTTTTTGATCATATCGAGTGTCTTCCGGACAAGTTTCTTTCTGATTACCTAAAAATTCAGAAAAAGATATAGTAAGGCAATTTGAAGTTGATTGATCCCATAGTTTAACCGAACAGCATTTTACAATTTGGGCAACTTCCAGATGTACAGACTTTAATGTATGGTATATCCAAATAAGCATTGCTGAGAATTCTAGGAGTTGAGATCCATGTATCTGGAAATTCTTCCCTTTACAGATGAATCTGAGAAAACTAAAACCGTGTAACTTGTTGAACCTAATACCTATGTTATAATGTTGGTTCCTATGTATTCTTTCATCCACCTATAACAGGACCCTTTAATATCTCCATTGGACCCAGCTTATCAGAAGAGTCCACATGAAGAAAGTGAGAAGAGATGAGTCCTGTATCATGATGGCATTATAATACAAATAACACAATTCACATGTGTGTGTCAGTTGATGACATCATAACAACTGTATCATTTGTACTGAATTATTTTTCATTTTGATATCAAAGCTTATTATGAACACTATTGCATGCTTCATTCTGAAACTCGTAACTGAGAATAAGATCATTCTGATGTTATATATAAACTTGTCTCATCAAAGGATAAGAGAACCAATTTGGTCTAATGGTTAGGGCATCAAGGGACTATGAATTCTAGTCCCATTATAGCAGGCTGGATAGTGGGCTGGGTGACTTTGGGCCAGTTGCTCTTTCTCAGCCCAAATCACCTCAGAGTTGTTATTGTGGGAAAAGATGAAGGAGTATATTTTTATAAATAATTCAAGGCAATGAATATAATAAAGGTGGGATAAAAATAATAAAATCCTTTCTAATATATGGTGTTTTAGCATTGTTGTTCTTTGAGCCACATATGGAGTCACTGAATTTACTAGCAAACATTAGATGCTAATGGAGCTTAGAAGAACTTCACTACCATCCTTGGTACATGTGCTGAGAAGGCAGGAAGTACAGAATTGAGGCTTCTGTATAAAATAGGCCTAGATGTTGCCCTGAAGACTAGTCGGAATTAAGCTACTACAATAATTGATTATATTACTTTAATTACCTTTAATAATTTGTGCTGCTGGAGAGTCTCACGAGATACATTTAAAGGAAGATCATCTGAATCTACCTAAATTTAGAAAAGGAACATTTAAAGAGGTTTAGCAAAAAAAAAAATTGACATATTTTTAAGTGGCTAATGCATATTAACCCTGAAAATACTTACAACACCCTTGACAAAGTTAAGATATTTAGGCATCATATCATGGAAGTCATCTGTGATGAATACTCTACGGACATACAGCTGTAAAACAAAATTATAACTGCAATGACATTTACAAATCTATTATCTGCAACTTCTCTGGATTGTTGAGTAGTTAAAATCTTACTTTTACCTTTATAAAATCACTTTTTTTGGATCCATATTCATCAAATAAGCCACGTGGAGCAGTATTGGGAACAAATAAGATGGACTTGAAGGTCACTTCTCCTTCAGCAGTGAAGTGAATATAAGTCATTGGATCATCAGTTTCCTGGAAAAAAAACACCAAACACTAAAATCCAAACTTCCAAAAAGGTAAAGACTATATTACAAATGTAAGCAGCAGATTCTTTACTCATTTCAACAAAACATGCAGAGAGAGGATTTTTTGTTGTTACACATGTGAATGTTCATAGATGTGACCCTAGTTTAGTCCCAAGCCATATGGGTAAACCCACCTTGGAAAAGGTTTTGTAGAAAGCTTTGTATTCATCTTCTTCCACTTCTTTAGATGGCCTCTGCCAAATTGGTTTTATGTCATTCATAAGCTCCCAATCCCAGATTGTTTTTTGAACCTGTAAGCATTTCCAAAATAATTCATTTACTCTGATAAAATATTTATATTCTGTTGTCATTTTTGGGCACACTGATTTGACAAAGTTTAACAAAACTCTAATGTTAAAATTTCTTGAATAATTTTAAATGTTAGATATCTTGCCGGTTTAGTTTTGGGTTTTTTCTCTTCCTCCTCCTCTTCCACGGCAGCTTCATCATCTGTCTCCTCTTTGTCTTTGCTTTCTTCATCTTCAAGAGGCTCTTCTACAGTCTCAGTCTACAGAAATATTTTACATTAATTCAAGTGATTTTTCAAACAAATATGTTTTTATGAGCAATTAGAATACATAACTATCATAAGCATGAGGCAATGTAAATTTATTTTGATATACTTTAAGCATGTTCACAAACATTGAATAGATATTCCAAACATCGCATTTAATATTGATATGGGTTTTTATATGATTTTTATATAGTATACAGACTGTGCTACATCTTCAGGAAATCACAAATTTTGTAACACTACACTTATAACTGATATTGCTGTAAAATGTAACCAAGAATAAACTGGTAGGAATATGATTTTGAGTTTGCTATTAAGCGTTTTTTTTAGATCATGAAAAATTCTTACACATTGCTCTGAAATTTCAGTTATTTAACTATAGCCCTATTTTTTCAAGTCAAACCTTTCTGACTTGTTTTTCCTTGTGCTAAGTATAGAGAATAAATAAGCTATTCTTAACAAGTTTTGTCTCTATAAACGAATGTTCACTACTGATGTATCTTCCATTTTAAACAAATTAGCAGTATTAAAATATGTACCTTGCTACTCCATACATAAATAGGGAAGTTTATGAACTGGGAGTATTTTGTGACCAGGTTTTTAACTGTATCTAGTTCAAGATAGTCTGAAGTCTCTTCTTTTAAAACAAGGCTAAAAAACAAACAAACAAGCAATTCAGTGCTGTGTTAACTCAAAACAACAATTTTGGAAATGGAACTATTAAGCTTACAAAGTTACTAAAAAATGCAACAATACAAATTATCTTTCACATAGAACTGATAAGTTCTACTGCTATGCTAAAATATTTCAAACAAAGAGAGCTCTGACATTTCATATACTGTATGTTCCTTTTATGAAAAATAGTTTCATTTGGTGATGCTACCACCAGTTTCTTTTGTGCTAATTTGATACAGATAACATTGCTTTGTTTGCTGCCTAATGAAAAACCATGTAATATTGTCGACCAAGATGTTTTCTTAAATTCTGAACTGTCCTGATGGTAAAACAAACTGCTAACCTACTTTTGGTCAAAATGAAATCCTTCCTCCCCTTGGGAGATAATAAAGTATATAATGATTTGACAAGTGTATAAACAAGGAAAAGTTACTGAATTCGAAGCCTCCTGTATAGAAAGCTGGTCTTTATCACTAAATCTCTCTAAAGATTCCAGGTTGAGCCTGCCAAAAAGGAACTACTCACTAGAGCTAAAGTTTAAAATGGAAAGCAAGATATTTTACTGAGATTTTATACAGATGTTTCTATATACAAGTCAGAAGCACCTGCTGCTCTTGAAAATCCATTTTCAAAAGTTAGCATTTATCTAGTCAAGCTTACATGTAATTACAAAATTACTT
>JANHZU010005123.1:323259-333785 GCA_032468055.1 Acrochordus granulatus | reverse complement strand
TCTATCTATCTATATCTATCTATCTATCTATCTATATCCATCCATCCATCCATCTATCCATCTATCCATCATCTATCTATCTATCTATCTATCTATCTATCTATCTATCTACTATCTCTCTATCTATCTAAATTATATGTTTATAATTTATAATTGATTATATATATAATTATATATAATTTATAATTGATTACCATTAATGTGGTAACAACTTGTGTGCATCTATTTGAAAGAACATGAAATATAATAACAACTTGTGTGCATCTATTTGAAAGAACATGAAGTGAGGAAATAGAGTTTTTATTTATAAAATAAACATATATATATATGTTTATTATATGGTAGATCAATTCAAAGAATTGTTCTGGATAACTGGAAAATATTTAATAAAGCACAAATGATGATTCACTGTGTTCATCATCTCTCTCTATATATATATTGACTGTCCCCTGAAGTTTCCAATCTGGGAACAGAACTGCTGTTTTGAAAAACAAAATCAGTATGAACAAGCATAGAACCAAAAACTAAAATATTCTGAAGCACTGAAAACTAGTATATATATATATATATTTAAAAAAAGAATGTATGGCTATGTTCACACACAATACTAAGACTTGAAACTATTGTTTACAAATATAAGAGCTGATTCATATGTTTTATTAATCACAAAATAAACTTTATCAATCATATGATTTGTTTGCCATCTTGTGTGAAACTAACTTCTCTTTCTGTCCAGTGTAAAACTGATGGGTAAGCCAGACTGAAAAATGATTCCTGTTCTTCTGAACTGATACTGAGGACTAAGTTATGAATAGCCTAACTGTAATAAAAAAATAAAAATACATTCCTAAAACTCATAACTCTTAAAAAGTGTTTAATTTTGTTTTAAATTAAAGTTTTGAACACGCATGATTAAATAGACATGATTTGGGGGGAAAGACAATTTTATATAGATAATTAGAGCATTTAAGAATGATGCATACAACTTCCAATGACTGAAGACAAAATATAATAATTTTTAATGCATTCTATCAACTAAAATACATCACTAGCAGAAATGGAATAAATTGTACAAAATTTTTAAAGAATGCAAATTTTCCTACACATACTTTTCTCCTTATGAAGATTGCCAAGAGAGTGTTTTCTCAACATAATGGTAAGGTGATTTTTTAGCAAGAACTTAAATTAATACTTTAGTCATCTTTTTCTATGATCAGTCTTGTACGAATGCCAAGCACAAGACATAATTTATTGAGATAAATGATTCTGGCATAAAGAAATGGTAGACTGCAAGTAACTCTCAACATTGTCATCACATCATAAAACAATTTTTTCAAGACACTTACTTTTTTCTGAAAAGAACCAGCACAAACTTATTTTCTTTATTGAATAAGGTAGCTCATACATCATTGCAGATTATGAAAGATGAAATGAATGCATTTGACATAAATTAGGAAGAAATGTATTGCAAATGCCAGATGCTGAAAATAGTAAAATATTCATGTGTCTCACAGGCTGGCGCTTTGCTTGTAATCACAGCTATTTAAATTATAGGAAATACAGCATGTGTAGCAATCTTTGTTGCTATTTTTAAGCAAGGAAAATTAAATGAAGTGTCTTGCAAGCTGGAGTTTGAAGGAAGATTAGGCTGCAATATTCGATTACAAAATTATATACCATGTTTATCGATTTCTTAAGAATATTATCAAAAGATCCATGTCTGCATTCCTAATTTTGTGTAAGAGCTTGACTTTTAAGTATTAAGGTGAAACAACAAGATAGAAATGAATTGACATGATACTATCAAAAAAGCCACAGGGATTGGATCAATGCTAAACTCTGACAGAGTTATAATGGGAAAGCTGTACATAGAGCCATTACTTGGTTGCATTTCAAACAATGATATAATCGTCACTAGACTATTATATCAGAAATAGAATGTATATTTGTATGAATTGATCTATGATATTATAAAAATAATTGGACATGCCTTAAGAAAAATAATAAATCTAATAAAAACAATTCAGAAACTAAACATGGAAATTAAAAAGTACAATTTTGGATCTGGCAATTGTTATGAATGTTGTATATAATTTGATTCGTAGTGGTAGTACATGCATGCATTTGCATCAATCTAGATATATTTGATCAAGTAAATTCTTGACATGTTAGTGACAAATTTTCCTTTAAAAAGTTGAAATGGGCATTGGGGAATCTACTATTTTGGATTTGAGCTTATATCAAGACTAAACTGATTGAATATGTTAAATTGACACAAATTTTGGGTGCAAGTCTTCATGCATTATTAGGGTCTTTGTAACAAAAAATCTTGATAAAAATATCAAGCAAAAGCTATGGATTTTAGAAAGTAATTTTTTTAATAAAGTAGGATAATATTTTTTTCAGTTGGGTCCCATGAAACTTTGTAAGAATCCATGAAGATTCTGTTTTTGCACCATGGTAGCACCCAAAACACATGGATCTGAGCCAATAAAATCCAAGTAAACATTTTTCTCTCTCATGCACAAAGTCTGTGCACTCTATTTCCTCACTTCATGTTCTTTCAAATAGATGCACACAAGTTGTTATTATACTTCATGTTCTTTCAAATAGATGCACACAAGTTGTTACCACATTAATGGTAATTGACTGACCAATGACCCTGAATTCTAGAATGTGTTCAGAAGCGTATATTAACTATCATGAACTTAAAAGGTATATTTTTTCTATGAACATTGAATGTTTACAGAATGAACAAGAAAACATTAAATATCCACTTCAGTATTTCATACACGAACATGAAATTGTGAATTGTGCTACACTGAATACAGTATGTCAGTAATAATAATTTTCTCAGAATCATTCCACTGTATCATAAAGAATAACTGGAAACTATCCTCCATATCTTTAATAACATTGCCTTATATGTTAACATTCATGCCCATATACAATTTTGAAGAGAATTTTGGTGCCATCACCCTTTGTTTGCTGTGTATCAAATGTGTTCCTTCCATCTTTGTGTTGGGTGAAAAAAAATGAACAAAATTAATGATAAAATGCCTTCATTGTTCCCAAGAGATATTATCACTTTCACACAATACCACAAAAGGATCCTAGATGATAATAAGGTATAATTGCAGTGACAACAATTCACTTCCCACAATTTTACTGACTGAACAATGGGGTAAGAATTCAGAAAGTTTGCTCTGACTTAAGGATGAATCTATGATTTCCAGAATACAAAATCCATTCTATTCTATTCCCTTTATGGAAGATTTTAAATCAGGTTTAAGATGGATTAAGTGCTTTTATTGTATCTCAAGTCAGCTACAGTAGGATCACTACATCAAAGTTCATCTATCTTTTTATTTTTAAATTCTGGTAAGCCTCTTTCATGCTTAATTTTTTCTAATGACATAGAAGAAGACAAACCTGCTGCCAGTAACGGTTTAATATTCTTAAAAGTATCATATTTTATTTCAAAATTACAAAAATAACTTTATAAATACTTGTCAAAAATTGTTGTGAAATTAAAATACAAGCAAATGAACAAATTCCCTAGTCACCGCAGCTGAAGACTAATAGGCCTGGGAAGGGATTTTCCATTGCCTAATTGGGCTTCATGATTAATAGTTTGCTTCAATATCCTTTAGGGAACATTACTGTCTTTTCCTTCAGTTACTAACTTTTCCTGAGTCTGATATTTATAGTTCATTGCGGGCCAGGAAGGATAGAATTAATTCATGCAGGGTTACAGACTGATTCCAAATGAAAGAGTATTAATGTTAGATGCCCACAACTTTCATAACTGCAGATCTGGAATATGTTTTGAGCAATCTGTATTAATTAGTATAGGAAATGTAAACATCCTTTTGCATTGTCAATTAAACCAGCTTAATACACACCTCCTGGATGTTATTCAAATGAGAACAGGCAATCTTCAAATCAAATTAAACATTTCTTAAATTTAGTAGTGCAATTCTTAGCTTTAAAAAGGTAAGGAAAAAAAACACAGAAAATTAATCTTGATATACAGTTGTGTATATTGGGACTGTTTACACTGCTGCATTGTAGAATATTTGTATGACAGAACATTGCAAAATGTGCAAATATAAAGGAAAATTGTAAATGAGAAAAAGTGTATGTTTTGTTGCAGTTAGTTTAACATTGTGATATAATGTGGAATCGGACATTATATTGATTGTATTCAAATTGACATAGGCTAGAAATAAATTGGTTTATCCATCCTTTATAACTGCAATTCTATCTTATGCTGTATCTCATATATTAGGGATATGCAACTACAGTCGCAATACAAAGAACAGGATAATCTGTAAAAACCTGAAACAAAACACACCGCACCAGTACATTGTTTCTAATACATTATTTTTCGATATATATTTTAATTTATTTCTTTATTGCCGCAGAAACCACAGCAGCAAATAGATTTAATTAACTTCAAAAGCCAAATTCATTTTCCAGTTCAGAAATCCAAAACTTCAGTCTTCCTTCTACTGTCATTAGAATAGAATAACATATCTGTGTTTGTGTATTGCATCTGACAGAGAAAAAAACACTGTTGACATTTGAAGTTGTAATGATCACTTAAAAATGTGTCATCTTTTAAAAAGAAAACTGCCATAATTGTTCTATTTCTTGCAAAATTGGATGGATTTTGATGGCTTCTTTTCTTCTTCTAATGAGATCAATTCTGCCAGGTTTCAGATTAACAAATACTTTATGGATTAAAATGAATTTAAAATTTGTGGGAGGAAAACTTTAGAAATGGATGTGGTTATCTTTGTTTTCTTTTTTATAAGTAATTATTTATAATTCACAGAAAATACAATGACCCTTATTAATGATATGGAAATAACAAGAAACATATTTTTATGAACTTTCTGACATATTAAGATGTAACACTTTTAAATGTCTGTTGAATGTCATGTTTCATATCTAAGTTCTTTGCTGCATCAGCTCCATAGAAAGCAAGCTTGTTCCAGAGCTTCTTTACCAAGATTCATTGAAAAAAGACAGGACAAGATTACAGCAGTCTTAACAACTGGTATTTTTTCCCATTTGAAATAAAAAGTTCCTAATGCAAAGACTTTCTCAGTATATTGCTCCTAGCTCCTGTATGAACTACTGAGGAAGTTGATTTTTTAAAGTTTAATAGTTCAAATCAGTTTGTTACAGTCATAAGACCATATACAGTAAAATGTCCAAGACACCAGGCTAGAAACCAGGAGACTTTGAGTTCTAATCATGCCTTAAATATGAAATGTGGCCAGGTGACTTTGGGCTGGTCACCCTCTTTCAGCCCAACACTTTTCATAGGTTTTATTTATTGTTATCCTGCTACATTTTTTTTTATAAATAACTCAAGGCAGAAAATGTAGTTAATACTCCTATCTCCTATTTTCCACTCAAAAACTACTCTGTGAGGTGAATTGGGCTGAGAGAGTAGACTATTGTGGGGAAAATAGGAAAAGGACGCAGTATTAGGTATGTTCACCTCCTTTAGTTATTTAGAAAAATAAGAAAAGTGGGATAAAAAATATTCTAAAAATAATAAAAATAAATGAAAAACTTATAATAACATAATACAATAGCATAAAGTAATAGGAGCCTTGGATGCAACCAAAACAACTGGAGAACCACTTGAATTTGCCAATACCATCTGCACTGACAAATTCACTGTCAGTCAATTGCAAAAGGCAGCATTACTTGAAAAAGCTTATATCCTGCCACAATATGTTTAACAACATCAAAGAACAGCATCTGCCTATCCCAGGTCCTTGGGAAGGATTTGATAGTGGCCAAAAATGCCAAATCCAGTCTAAACATCTGGCTGACTGAGTGATGAACTATTGAATGAAAATAAAAATAAGGTGTTAATAGAATGTGAATCTCTCTCCAGTTCTAAACATAACATTATAACTTGTACTTTGATGAACTGAACTTTATTAAGTATTATTGTAACTGTATTTCCTATTTTTTCCCCTAATAAAATCCCTTATATGTCAGTGATTTTGTTCTGGAGAAGCTGAAATAATTCTTGGTCACTAATGTATGTTATCAAATTGTTTAGTTTCCCATTTGGAAATTTTGTGAGCTACATTGGTCTTAACAGTCAAATATGTCTTGCTCTCCAATTTCAGAAAGATTTGAGGTAATTACTTATCTTTTTACTTTTAAACAAAACAAAAAAGTTGATTTCCAAATATCTCAGACTTCAAAAATTGATAGAACAGCAAACAGACTTTTCCCATCAAAGATTTTGTTTCCTGTAAAAAGAAAATAGGCCTCAGTTTCCTTCCATTCTGATATAGGTTGGAAAATACACTGGATGTTCTCCGCTTCCCCTCTACTCATTTCTAGATAATAGTTCTTAAAAAAATAAAGAAAATAAGATCGTGAATTTGGGCAGAATGCATGTGACAATCTTGTTGCTTGGAAGGAGTGCTTTTGAGTGACTACTTCCCCAATTTTCAAAGCCAATTCACAGAGGTTCAGTATTACCGTAGAATTATTGTCCTTCTTCACCAAGTGGGATTGTCCCCTGATTAAAAAAATCAAAAGAAACTGGACAGACATTTTTCTTTGATATGAGCAAAATGTTTACTACCTTGTTGAGTCAGTTCCAGTTTCCAAAGAAATTATCCCTGAAAGCGTCCAAGCCAATTTTGCAGTTTTTGCATCACTGTCTCTTCCGCATTTGTTTCCAGCTATGGCTTAGTGGCAAATCTTACACTTTACATACAGAAGGCCAAACGTTCAATTCCTGGCATGTCCAGATTGATGGTCTAATGTTCTGATTCACAGAAGCGAGCTTCCCACGTACCTGTATTATACAGAGGTCTCATACTTTCAGCACTTGAACCTCATTCATAAGGTCATTTACCTGAGAGGAGACCTGATTGGATACTAGCACAGTCCGTATACTAAACATTTCTATCCTGGAAGATATGCAATCGGTTGTAGGAAATTTGTAACTCGTACCACCATTTTTCCTCCCCTGAACAGCACTACCATACCTGAAAGATTCAGCCTCTGTCAAATACAATTTACATTGTTCTCAATTATCAAGTTAAAGTATGTTTCATCTTGAATATAATCAGTAACACAATAATGAAACTGCTTATAAAGTGTGCTCAAGTGCCTCTGGATAAATGCTTGAAAACGATCTACCCAGAATAATATTTTGCAGTTGTGGAACATATGCCTGATTTTTTCCTCCCTTTTTTAAACGTAGCAACATAACGAGCTGCTTAGAATGGATGACAAGTAGCAGTGTATTTTGTCCTATCTCAGAACTCCAAGATGGTTATTGCCCACGTTCAATCCAATCATTAACAATCCTGAAACATTAGTAGTGCCCAACGATGGGGAGGCAAGTGCTTCTAGAAAAAAAATGGCCCCTTAAGTACAAAGAAAAACAATACCCTGAAAGAGATTTCTGACAGAGGACAGCGCATTAAAATGCTATGAGAGAGTATCCCAGCTTAGGTTTAAAGAATTAATGAAGAACAAATGTTCCAACTGACACGTAAGCATGAAATTCTCTCTGTGGGTTGACCTTCATTCTTTTACAGTTAGCTAATGAGGATTTTCTTTGTTATCTATCTTGCTAGAGGACCTCTGGGCCTTGTATCATTATTGAATGAGCACAATGTCACCTCAGCTGGCAGAAATGTTTTGTCTTTTGTCAGGGAAAGAAGTTTGTTCCTGTCAACCAGTGAAAAGCGTAATACGGCAACAGGCAATTGAGAGCAGACATTTCAATTCAGTTAACTTAGCCCCATGGAGATGTTTAACCCACTGCTGTTGTTTTGATCAGAATATTTACACTAGCTTGTTATATGACTCTTGTAGCTACTTCTGGAGTTTGGAAAGGGCTGTTATAAATTAATGATAAGCCAAAGCAATTTATCTTGAGATCTGCTCACCACAGCCCCTTTTAGCAGTTAATTATCATCAGTGGACTGAACTGTATATATTTGGAAAATGAATGCCTGTAGAGCAGCTGCTTTTTATCTTATTCATAATGGCGAGTATATCATTTCTATTAGTGATGCTTAGAGTTTGGAAAAACACATCTGCTCAGAGAAAATTGTAGAGACCATGTAAATTGTATTATTAAGCAGTTCTACATCCAAGGAAAAGAGCCCCACCCTATATATTTTGAGAACATAAATGCCAACTTCACAGATATAAAATGTTTGCAACAATTTTCAAGTTGGAGTATTTTTGAGATGACACTTCCCTTTAATTTATAAAATCACATCTGGAGGGATATATCCAGTATATCAGAAACATTGTTGTGCATTGTCATGTCTACAATACCTGCTGATTTTTCAACTTTAATTTCCCATATATTTGAAATATTATGTCAAAAAAATACCTCGATTCCTTGCTGGAGCCTAACGTGTTCAGAGTAAAATGGAAATTTTTCTCTGAATACATTAGGCTCCAGCAAGGAATCGATGGAAATATATTAATGCTATTTATTATTATTATAGGTAGATACAAGATAAGCTAAGTCAGGAAAAGAAAAGCTTATAATGTTAGAATTACATAATTTAAGGGCCATATTGCATTTTGAATCAAAATGCAAAAATTTTTGAATCAAAATGCAAAATATACTGCTGAGTATAGAAATGGAAATGAAATCATCCCTGGCAAATGTCTACATGAAGACAGCCCATGAAGGATAACCAATCATACCTGTTCTTCTTCCCACTGGTATTTTTTGGCCCAAAAATCATATTGAGATAATAAGTTATCTGGGAATAGTTTGAGTCTGTTGGACCCAAAGAAGTGGACAGAATCCTCACTTAGGATCCTTAGATCCTTGTCTCACCTGGCTGCTGAAAGCCTCCAGGAAGGTGACTTCCAGATGGGTGCCAGCAGTGATTTCCTCTTCACTGCAGCAGGGGAAATTACCGTGGCCTTTTAAGGAGGCCCTGGTGTGCCCCTCCTTAAAAAAAATCACTTGATCAGACCTGTCTGGATAATTTTTATCCAGTCTCCCACCTTTCTTTCTTGGGGAAGGTGATTGAGAAGATGATGGCCTGGAAGGTCCAAAGGATCCTGGATAAAACAGATTATCTAGACATGTATCAGTCTGGGTTCAGGGCTGTTTATGGGACAGAAGCAGCTTTGGTTACACTCTTGGATTCATCCTTGCTCTACTTGACCTCTCAATGGTCTTTGAGACTATTAACCATGGTATCCTTTTGGGCCAGCTTTGGGAATTGGGGATGGATGGCATAGTTTTGCCCTGATTCAGTTCCTTTCTCCATAACCAGTCTCAGTCAGTATTAATAGGAAGTGAGAGGTCCAACCCTCAGTCACTGCTCTGTGGTGTACCACAGGGTTTGGTACTTTCTATACTTCTTTTTAACATGTACATGAAATCACTGGGTGAGATCATATATCACCATGAATGATCATATGTCACCATACACTCCTGGATGACCCAAGTGTAGCTGTGACTGCCCTTTTTCAATGCATGGAGGCTGTGAGGGGCGGATGGGGAACAACAGGCTTCAGCTGAAGCCTGAGTGGGAAGACTGAGTGGCTGTGGGTGCAGGGGCCTCTGGTTCTGAGGGTTTAACAGCTTTAGTACTGGATGGGTTAGCATTGCCCCAGACAGGCCTGGTGCACAACTTGGGAGTTCTCCTAGACTCACAACTCCTGCTTGAAGAGCAGGTGGCAGTCACAGCTAGGAGACCCTTTTCACAACTTTGAGTTGTGTGTCAGTTGTGCCATACCTGGATCGGGAATACTTGTGCTCTGTCACTCACACCCTAGTCATCTCTCAACTTGACTACTGCAATGCGCTTTATATAGGGCTACCCTTGAGGTGCATCTGGAAATTACAACTGGTGTAAATGCAGCTGTGCAGACTATTCTTGGGTCCCTAGGGTGACCCATATAATACTGTTATATGTGTTATGCTGCGTGAGCTGCACTAGTTTGTTTCCTGGTACAGTTCGAGGTGTTGGTTATAATCTTTAAAGCCTTTCGTGTTACTTAAGGGATCGTCTCACCCCACTGCGTTTAGCCTGCACCACCCATGCCAGCAGTAAGAACATGCTCCAGATCCTGTCAGCTAAGGAATTTCAGCTGGTGGCATCCAGAAGATGTGCCTTTTCTGCTGTGGCACCTGCTCTCTGTTTCATTATTCCTCTTGAAGTGAGGTTGGTCCCCACCCTCTTGGCCTTCCAAAAAGCCTGAAAACTTGGCTTCGTGGGTTGGCTTAAGGGCTGGGCAGCCATATGTCACATATGAATAGCTGCTCAATTAATGGATCTTTCTTCACCTTGTTTTATTTCTTGTATTGTTTTTAACATCTTTAAGTAAATATTTATTACATTTGTATATTTTTCATAGTTTCTATGTGAGCCATCCAGAGTCACCTTCAGTGAGTGGGGCAGTGAACAAACTAGATAGATAGATAGATAGATAGATAGATAGATAGATAGATAGATAGATAGATAGATAGATAGATAGATAGATAG
>JANHZU010005123.1:252922-264448 GCA_032468055.1 Acrochordus granulatus | reverse complement strand
CAGATGCCTGTTTTTTAAACTTTGTTGCGATGCAATTACCCTGGACGAGTGAGAGTCTTCACAGACATGTTCCAAATTGCTGAAAAGCAATTAAAAAGTAATTTCTTAAAAGAAGTATATAAATTCAGTTTGCTTTCAAAGATCCAACCATGATTTGACCCAGATGGTTATTCTTTCATCTTCCAGGGCTTTAAACACACCAGAGATCATCATCTTTCTTTGTCAGGAGAAACTGTCTGAAGCACTTGTGATGATCTCACCAGCTCTTAATTCCACCACAGCTGTCAGATCTGCTTTTCATGGAGCCATACTCAGTCTGCCATTTTACTTCTCCAAAGTAAAAATACTAAGAATGTTTGTGTTCAATGGAATTGATGGCAACTCAGCAACTCTTGTAGAAGAGACCTGCAGATGTGGTTTTAAATACCTTCTTATTCACCTAAAAAAATCATTTCTACTCTGAGCTTACTTTTTTTGTTTCCCCTTGCATTTTATACTACCTGAAGATATCGATAATGTTAAAAAGTGACATTGACTCTAGAATTGGAATCTTTACAACATAAAATTCCAATACAGATGATGGCATGATTTTGCTATTTAAAATCCTTTTAAACATACAAGATATGGCTCCTTATTTTTGAATTCCAATGATATCTACAGTTTCTCATTAGCTTTAAGCAACTTGATTATGGGCAATTGTATAAGTATGAATTACTCACTTTGATAATGAGAAGATGATATATAAATGTAATAAATAACAGATTTTACATATTTACAGTATATATTTAACTTGCGATGTTATACATGTACTAATTTAAGTACATCTTAGTGGTGTACATCTCATGGTCTTCTGATTCCTTTTTTAAGTTTCACTGATATTGAGCTAATGCATATTATAGACTGGACTCAGAAATACTGAATAAAGGACAATTTCAAAACTTACTTACCCATCTACTTCCTGAGTGAAACACACTCTAAATGAGTGTGAATTAGTTATAATTCTTCCTGAATAGCATGTCTCACAAACTTCACTCTTTGTTTCTTCTATTTAAAATTTCCTTCAGTAAGATTGGATTAGCTCTGAAAAAAAGGTGGCCATGTTTTTCATTTTCAGCTTGTGAAATTGAAAGCAGAATATATTGCTTTTTCATTTTGATAAAATGCTGTTGTGCAAAATAATAGTCAAAAGGTTTTAGATGGTGTCACATGGTTATATATAAATATGTGTGCATGTTTGTGAGAGAAAGAAATGGAAATAAATAGCCCTTTTTTGAATGTGGCAGTTGAAGAATTACAGATTTACAATTTAATATTTTTCATATTGAAAATTGATATACTCTACCCATATTTTTCCAACTTAGTTTAGTCTAACTCCAGAAATGGAAACTTTGAAGCTTCTGCCTGTCATGTAAAACAAATATGAATACAGAGCTTATATTTGAAAAGAAGCAATTTATGTATCTAATTATTAATATGAATGTCCAAAGTAAGTGTTCAGTAATAATGTAATGGTTAAAATAATAATAGAGGTAGTTAATCTTTTTCAACAAAAAAGCAACAACTTCAGTTACATTTATTAATATTTTGACATAACAACAGCAACAAAATACTGCAACATTTATAATTATATTAATGTCTCAGAAATCTTATAATACTGTCTGTAGCTGAATACTGGTATTTAAATACTGTCACATTTTTCTGTAGTTTTTCTGCACTACTTGTCTTGGCAAGAGTGTAACTACAGTTTTAGTAATAAAGAGGTATTCCATTATACTCTTATATTTCTGGATTTGCTTGTCAATTCTTCTCTGAAAATATCATTTTCACTTTTCTGAAAATACCACAAAGAGAGCTTTTCTTATTGTTGCAATATTTATTATTTTTTTGTAGTGCCTGATTGTTTACAGAGAGACAATTTGGTGTTGTGGTTAAGATGCTAGCCTAAAAACCAGGAGAATAGCATGTCCCTTCACTCAGTCACTCATGCCCTCATTATCTCTGCATTGTATTACTGCAATGCGCTCTACATGGGGCAACTCTTGAAGAGCATCTGAACATTGCAGCTGGTGCAGAATGCAGCTGTGTGGAAGACTATAGGAGTCAGTAGATTGGCCCATGTAACACCTTTATTCTGCGAGCTACATTGGTTGACAGTCTTCTTCCTGGTGCAATTCAAGATGTTGGTTTTGACCTTTAAAGCCCTTCATAGTGGGACAAGGCTGTCTGAGGAATCATATCAACTCAATGGGAGTTCCCATCCCACCAGAATTGGCAGAGGAGATGTCCTCTGGATCCCATCAGCCAAAGAATTTTGGCTGACAAGGTCAAGGAGAAGAACCTTTTCTGCTGTGGCTCCTGCTCTGTGGAACACCATGACCCCAGAGATGAGGTCTGCACCCAATTTTAGAACCTTCTGGAAGATCCTTAAGACCTGGCTCTGTCAGCTGGCCTGGGGTTCTAATGGGGATACATCATTGTGGAGGTGGTTGGTGATTTAGTAATCACCTCCATTCTCCCATACATATCTTTTGGTTCCTCCCCTCTCAGTCTGGTTGGGTTCTTTTTAAAGTTTTTAAAGGATTGAATTATTTTTATCATTTGATTTACTGTATGCCACCAAGAGTCGTTTGGGTTAGGCGGCATATAAATTTAACAAACAAATCAACAAATAAATAAATGTGAATCTAGTTCTTCCTTAGGCATGAAAGTCAGAAAGGTGACTTTGGGCCAGTCACTTTCTCTCAGCCTGGTTTACCTCACAGGTTTGTTGTTGTGCGGAATATAGGAGGAGAAAGGAGTACTAAGTATGTGGTATTGGTTACTTATAAAGTAATAAAGGGGAATACAAATATAACAAATAAGCCAGTTCTAATTTAATTTAATATGAAATTCAATGGTATATTTTCAGAATGTAATAACATTCTGATGTGTGTGTATATACACACACGTGCCATAAGTTGGGAATGATAGATCAGTAAAGGTCAAAGTACCATTTCAACAAGAAGTTCTTACTTTAACCTCCATATCTTTACTTGAATGCTTGAAGCAAGACTCTGAAGGTTTCTTTCAGGTATTAAACATATTCTGGATATCAAAGAAAGTGCTTGCCACAGTGCTGTATCTTTATTTACACATGTTCATATTCCAATCCATTCATGTCAAAAACATTTAAAAAAATCTGAGAAAGAGAGAGAGAGAGATGGATAGATGCATGGTCCAAGGACCTACAGTATGTCTGAAAAACCTTCATGACTGCAACTTAAAGAAAATACATGAAGTAATTTTTTGATGGGAAACACACACACATACATTCCTTTTCTTGTATGATTTCACAGCCACCATGGTATAGATTTCCTGTATTGATTGCTTCCTATGCTTACCTTGAGCCTTCACATATGTAACAAGTAGTTATCTGTTCAACCTACCGGTCCACCATATGCTTTCTAGAGTTGACCTCAGTTAACCCCTTTCCTTTGTGAAGCATCAGTAATCAATCCCTGATTCTCTCTTCTGATGACTTCCTGTGGGATTATGATTATGTGATTTTATATTAAGCCTTTGGGAGGCTTACTGATCTACTCTGTCTGTCCAAGCATAAGTAATACAGTGGATGCAGTGTATCTGGCAACATTTCTTTTATATTCTCAGTTGTGAAAATTGTATTTTTGCTGTCTAAATCAAGATGTCCTTGGTTTTGCTTTAGGAAAACTGACATTTCTTTGGTAGAATGGTGGGGATAAGACAATTTACACAATTCCATGATCAGAAGTTTGAAAATATAAGCTTCTGAAAACCTATAACAATCATCTACAGATACTCCCCTGAATCACTCCCTTCAATTACTCAATTCAGCTGGCAGAATATTTTTTTCTTATATACCACAAAGGTATAGACTAGAGTCTGAGCTCTGAAGGAACTATTATGATTTAGTGAACCTAATATAAGATTAAGAAGTGGCAAGATGCAATTCAATTTTGTGTTCCAAATAGAAATGTGCAGCACTGAGATCCAAAATCAGCAAAGGTACTTTAGATCAGCTGAGGGCATTGTCTCTGTATTTATCCACTGTTCCTTAAAGGACCCACATCTTGTTTGCAGTCTGAAGAGCAGTACATTGTGGCAATATATATATATTAGTTAAGATGAATTATAGAGGCAATTATAGAGTGCTATCGCTTAACGCTATTCTGCTTTGGCAATGCAAATACATACAATACTTAGCAAATGTAGCTATGATTTAAAGTCCACAAAAGCACAATTCTCTAAAGAGCAGCCTCTGGAATAGGGAGATGCCCATACCAGATCTGAAGTATTCATGCCAACTTTAGCTCCAAATAGTACACACCTCTGTTTTCAAGATTTGAAGTCACCATAGTTTAATTTAATCTACTTAGATATCTTTCTTGAAAAAGCTTTGACTATTTTTCCAGGACAGGCCTCTTCAGAGGGCCCAGACAAAGAGTGTTTCTCCCAAACCAAGTACTCCTCCTCTGCCTTCTCCTCAGAAAGAAAAAAGCCCCCTAACTAAAAAGAAGAACTGAAATGAATAATTAAGCATGTAAAGCAGCACAGAAACAACAGAATAAGATTGCCTGCATTCAAGCTTGTTCCAAAGAAACAACTAGCACAAGTATTAAAAAATTCCAATAATTTCATATCTAATATAAGCATAGTTCACTGCAAGAAAGAAACCAAATAATTTATAGCATGAGTGATGTAATACCTGAATACTTGGGATGCAAAATCAAATTTTGTACCACCAAAATTTGAAGATCATGTTGGAAAATGAGATCAGATGCAAGCAAGCTAGAAAATATGAAGGAGGAGGAGGTCCAAAGAATAACTGATCAAGAATTATCCTCTGGAAACAAGAAAAATTAAGGAAGCACTGGAAATAGTAGAGCAGCATATCAAAGCTATAGCCAAGAAGATCAGCATATACAAATCTCAAATTGCACAGTATAGGCAGGATCCCCAATTTCAGACAAATCAGAAATGCTTCCACCAATCCATCAGTGGAGAGAATTCATCAAACCAGTTGATACCTGAGAAAGAAAAACAGTGCAATTCTGGGCACAGCTATGGGACAACCCAAAGAAATACAACAAGAGTGCACTGGATTTAGACTGGATTTGGCATTTTTATAAACTTATTGAATGGTGCTCCAGTTGTTTTGGGATTGTACCCAAGGCTCCTATTTCTGTGGATATCATTGTTGTTGTTTTTTCTACAATCGATTTGCAAGTCTTTTATTTTATGATTTTTTCCAATTTTTTATCTTCTTTTCTGCTGTCTCCAGGTACTGCAATGTCCACTATCCAGACTTTTTTGAAACAATTTTAAGCAATTTTTATCCTGGGGAATTACGTAGCAGGTTCTTCTCTATTTGAATTCTAAAATCCTGAACCACTTTAGCTTCATGATTTTCTATTCTTTTGTCTATTTTGTCCTACTAGTTCACTATTTTTTTAGCTTCTTTGCAGGGACGGCATTTGCTGTCTCTTGCTATCTTCTCAAGTCTGGTTTTATATGCATTTATTCTTAAAGATTGATCATGTATAGCCAGAATTAGCATTTTTTGTTCTTTAACTTTCTTGAAATTAACCATTGCCAGGACTTATTATCTGCTTTTTCTGCTGCCCTTTTTTATGACTGGCTATGTAATACTTTCTCTTGCATGTCTCTTTTCTTGTCTTCATTTAGTCTTTCTTGTAGGCTAATTTGGTCTCTTTGGTATTCCATAATGCTTCATGGTATACTTGCTTCAGTGAATCTTCTTCATGGTCCTTTAGATGTACTTCCAAAGTCCTTTTTTCCTCTTCAACTGTCTGGTGTATTTGCAACATTCCAACCACATACAAGACTCCTTGGTAAGTAAAGTCTGTCAACATCCCTGCATGGAGGAAAGGCATGATATATTGACATTATTTTTCTGGTTTTTCTATAATTCTCTTTGAGAATTCATTCCAGCTGTGTATCTAGTGCCTGGAATTGCCATTTCCAATTAATATGATACCATTAGTAATTGATTAATTGATGACATTCATACATTGCCAATTTCATTGTTTAAGTGGCTTTGGGTAGCTTACATGTAAAGAAGAAATAAATCTCTTTAAAACAATAGTTCATATTTTTTTCTTCAAACAGACCAACACATTGTTACTGCAGATTTCGAGAATTCCTACAAAATATACATATGCTGTGGGCTATGCAGTACCTGACAATCTATGCAGAAGGTATAATTTATTTTTAATAATCCACTGCCAATAATCAATTTAATTGTTTTTGGTGACATATACATTAATGCTTATATAACAAAAGTCCAGTAAGTTGTATGATCAATTAGATTTCAATATTTATTTCTAAAGAAAGCACTTGTTCTTTTTGGTAAATTGTTTAAACTGAAGTGGAATTGAAGAATTACTAACCCACCAATGTATTGATGATGTTGATTGATATATTACTTTCTACACTCAAGTAACTATAGACAAATTAATCTTCAGAAGTTTTTCTTTTTTTCTACTCTTCATATGGAGGTGTTTAGAATAAATTTCAAGGTTTTAGTACTTTTTTGACTAACTGATAAATCAACATGTCAGTATCTGCTATATGTTTGTGGGGCAATTTATTATTAATTGCTAGTTTTAAGATAAAGCACCTCACATTTTCTATCAAACCAAAGCTAGTCATAGTCTCAGCTTCTGGAGTCTCAGCTTCAGCTTCTACTCTTCATAGTAATCAGCTACACCTGATTAGCATTCACAACTGGAGCTGTTTGGTCCTCTTAACATGATGAATATTTTTGAAAGGTAAAAAAAATAACTTTTTAATCATTCATGTTTATATAGAATTGTAGTATTTTCATAAAAATAAAAATAAAAAATGTAAGAAAACTACACAAATTACAAAACAAATCACCAAAATAAATAATAATCTGCTGGACGTTTGACTGACTGACTGACTGAATTTACACCTTCCTTTCTTTTTATATAAGCACTCATTAAAGGTTATAATTAAAATAAAAATACAGAATTACATTAAAATTGATGTAATATCTTCTAAATAAACACTGATTAAGTTATTAACAGTTAAAAGCTTAGAAAAATGTGTTTTTGCTGTTTTCTATAATACAGGAAAGTGGGGACCAAACCCACTTTCTGGGAGAATATTCACTAGCCTAGAAATCACATAAAATAAACAGTCTCTCACATACCACAGGTTTGTGGTAGTACTAATGGTGGTGATGATGATGAGGATCTTCAAAAGAGGTGGACAGATTCATAGTGGCAAGATATTCAGGCAGTAATTACAAACTTTGGGTAGTTTTCAGTGAAAGTAATATATAGGGAACATTGCTGTATTCTGGGTAGTTCTATATCATATATTACATATTATGCCATTAATCACAATATATTCATAACATAAAATTACATAATTAAAATTATGTATAAAAACATATTGGTGTCTTATAATCAGTGGTCTAAAGATATTGAAGATAGAAACATTTCAGAAATGCTGAATGAAATTACATTCAGAAATATACTATTGTGATTAATTTTAGAAGAGTTAACCTGGTTTTCTAGATAATCACAATCTAAATTGTGGTGCATGAAAAACTAACTTAATTGTGGTATGACCTCTCATAAGCTGTCTATTTATAAGTGTCTATTTGTACAGATAGATAAGTCTGCTATGAATTTCACAGGAAAATATATTTTGATAATGATATATAAGGGAAATAAGTTTGATTATGATACTGCAAAGAATCCTTGTTGCTTATATAAGAAAGCACATGATATGAGAACTATTAATAAAATCTGAACAAATTTAATTCCAGTGGTGGATATAGGGTGTCTAATTTAACTTGTATAACCATGTCAAACTCACCAGCTTCTTTCAAGCCTGAAAAATTAATCTGATTGAGAATTGGGCCTTTTGGGTGACTCTGGTCTTTTGAAAATATTAATGATGCAATCAGAATATGACCTGGAAAAAAACCCTTCTGATTAGATTACACTCATTATTTATAGGAAGTGCTCCATAATCAGAGTCATATTTATTGAACCATGTGGAAATTATCTTTGGCAGAACTAGCATTGCAGAATGCAAAGATTTGTCCTAGCCTGAGTAAAAGCTCTCTTCTATGAAAGAAGCAATGTCAATATCAGGGTGGACACTATAGTGGAGTCAGATTTTTTTAAAAGTTAGTAATGTTCATTAATCATAAATATGGACATGTATTTACATAATATCATGTAACTTGTGTCAAAGTTAAGATAAAAAAATACAAAACTAATTGGTTAATAAGTAACCATTTAGTAAACAAGTCTTGCTACTAAAAAGGTGATGTTACCAAAGTACATTACATATTGCTCATATTTGCTTCTTTATGAATGTATGTACCTGTGTAAAATCAACAAAGGAGGTTGGTTGTTTTGTAATATCTTCCATTTCTCCAGCAATACCTAATAATATGTCTATACTATACAACACTTTCTTGCTGTTATGAACAAAGACAGGCAGTACTATTAATAGTGGTACCTACCAAAGAACAATTATCACTGAAATTATTGTTAATTTTTATAAGATATGCACTGTTGTGGTGAAAAAAAAAGACCAATGTGGATCAGAATTTTGAAAAACAGCACTTTTAAAAGCCAAGAGATTGTTTGCATTTTAGAACATCATATTGTATTAATAAGTATTTTTCAATTATCAGTTGTGACTAAAACAGAGTAGCCAGCTGATTATTTCTCATTTGTAATTTGGATTTCTATTTAAATTTGACTTGTTTGAAGTTAGAATCAAATCTAATGGAAGTAAAGTAAATTACATTCCTGAAACTGCAAAAACAATTATAAATCTGCTAATATATATATAGATATAGGTAAATGAAATTATAGCATTTGTATATATATTAATACTTATGGTCCATCCATAACAGAGGATCTTATTGCAGGTTATAATTGATGTAATTTCAACATCTAAGATACCCCCAAGTGCCTCGGATGGTAGTTCTAGGTGGATTCAGTTCCACCAAACTGTCCATGCTGATCTTGATAGCCTGTACTAACTATGGCTGGAGATTATTTTGTTATAGATCAAGGTGTACTTTAAAAGTAGTGTGTGAGATCAGAACACAGACTAGCTAAGGTGCCCATAATCCTGAAAACTAGAGAAGTGACCAAACCATGAAATAGCATTCAAATATCTAACTTGAGAGACTAGTTCCTTTCCCCTGTCCTAAAGTATTTCAATATGAGCATCCCATTTTCACTTTCTATCATCCTACATGATATACCAGCAATAGCAGCCACACCATTAATATCCCTACTCATTAGTTCAGCCATAAAACACTTTGATTAGACAAATAGCAACACAAAATGTAAGCAACAATACCACAATGATTTATAAAACTAAATTAAAATGGCCTGAGTGACATGCCCTCAAATGCCTGACTTTCTTGTGGAACTTCCAACATCAACTTCCTATTAATGTCATCACTTTGAAGGGAACTGCACTGATGCTATCCTCACTACCTAAGGGAAACAAAGCTTCTATAATTCTGAACCCAACTGGAACTAAGAGAAGGAGGAAAAATGGAAAAAACACTATCCTAGGATTAGCAGCAAGATCTTAATTCAGAACTCTCCTGGGGCTTCTCCCAAGCATGGTCTAGGCAACACACAACTGACCAAGGGACTCACTGTCCAGAAAGAGGTTGAACCTCTTTCTCACAGGATTTCAGTTCTGTGTTGCAGAAACCATATTAGGAGAGAGACATTGCAAAATGTCAATCGGAAAATGTCAGATTTCACTAAACATTTCTAAACCATTTCTAAACAATTGTTAATTAATTAACAATTAATTAATTGTTAAAATGTAATATACCAATGTTGACAATATTATAAAAACATTTAAATCATTTAAAACATTTAAATCATAATTAAAAAAACATAAAGCAACACAGAAACCATATAGCTAGAATTCCAACATCAACTTCTTATTGATATAACTTTGAAGGGAACTGGCAAATTGTCTGCAGTCAAGGCTTATATCACTTAAAATTCTTTTGCAACAAAGAAATACAGTAGTTTATTACACCAAGTAATCCCTCGTTTTATTTCTCAAAACCTCACAATTTTTTTGAACCACAACTGTCACATTGTTTTCCTGAATTACTGTGCTTGCATAGTTAACAAAAACTGTAGCTGTTTTTAGCAGAAAATAAAATCACTGGGATTTGGGATTATTATTTACAGTAGCTTGAGATAATTTTTCGTAACTTATTTCCCAAGAGTCTCAAACTGGTGTTGGACAGAGTCCAGCTGATTCATTCTATCTGTCACACATATGAACACATCCTACATAAGACTGTAACCAATACTCATATATAATACAAGACCCTTTACAAGACCCAAGATACTCAATAAGAATGTAAAATAAGCTCCCAGTCTTCACAGCTGTCAGATCTTTAGGTATATAACGTATATAACCCCCAGATATAATTCTCCATGTTTGGGGACCTGAACATCTTTGAATAGGTAAATGAAATTATAGCATTCATAACTCTTACAAATTAGTGTTAACTATACCGTAATACAGTAAAAACATACAAACAGGTCCTTGTAAATATTGGTATTGTTTAATTATAGGAATGGCATATTGATTTTTTCCCATTGTACTAATACAATTTGGTTAAGAACTATAAAAGCTTTTAAAGATCCAAATTTCCAATTATTACTACTGTTTTGGATCTGATATTTCACTGTAAAGAATTTTGGTTCTGGGTATTGGTTAATTCAACAGAAAAGAGTTCTACAGGAACAGAATAAATGGGCATGTTGTTTAATGTCACAATTTTCCAAAGTCTGCCCTAAACTAATGCTTCAAGATGCAAGTCCAGCTTCTTTAAGCATTGTAAGTAGCTGCTTAGCATGGGCAAGCAATATGTATTCACAGAAGTACAGTAATAATATGTGATCTCTAGAAAACAATCAATTATTTCATGTTTAGAGATCAATAGTTAATTCTTAAGCTGAAAGTTGCCTATCTACTGCAGCTTGGCAACAGTGGCAGAAGGTGTCAGTTGCATTTAACTTGATTTATCACTGTTATCAGCAGATTAAGGGAGATGACAGCTTGATGCCAACTCTAGTTATTAATGTTCATAAGAGATGGCTCCAGCTTCTGCAGTGAACATGTTTTGCTTTTCTTATATTTCAGAAAATATTTGCTGAAAATCTACTTAGTAACTTCTATTTACTTCTTGCATAGAATTGTTATTATTAACTGTAATCGCAATGGACAACCAACTTAAATTTATGGGATATTAAAAATTGAATTTTATTTTTTCATCTTTAACATACTTCCAGATTTAGTTAAAAGCCTATGTCAAAATGACCATTTGTCCTGATAATACTAAGAAAATAGGTCTACTGAAAATTGTGTGTTGGGATTAGTTTGGTTCAGGCTCCTGAAGAGTGACTAGGCCAGTGGCCGGCACTTGAACCAGGAACCTAGGAC
>JANHZU010005123.1:102158-114727 GCA_032468055.1 Acrochordus granulatus | reverse complement strand
GGACTTCCTGGAGGGAGAATCTGGAGTCTGAAGTCTCAGGAGTTCCATCTCTTGAACACCTTTCACTTAATTTACGCTGTTTACATAGCTAGAGAGGAGAAACATAGGCTTCCTTGTGAGATTTCCCATGTGAGCTCATCACACGGTGCTTATCTTGTCATCAGGATGGTGCAAATCATCGACTTCGAATTGCCGTATATTCTGGCAAGGTCAGTCACACACGGACCTCTCTCATGCTTCTTGATGATTTCTTTCTTCAGGTCTACCTGAATTGCCTTCTTCTTATCACCTTTCATTTTGCACTTCTTCAAGGGGCTTTCTGCACACATAAATGCTCACAATACAGACACGCACAGTAATGGAGTAAACCATCGTGGCAGCGATGGCAGAATTCTCACGTGGTTGCTGCCTGAATGGGAAATACAGAGTGCACTGACTGATGATGCCTAAGTTATCGTGCGAAGTTTGCTTGTCTTGTGAGCCGCCGCTTGTCTAGTGGAATAGATTTTATTTATTTTTTTTCACTCATCTTGTGAAATTCTCATCTTGTGAGATGTTTGTCTTGTAAGGTTCCACTGTATTATCTTCCAGGAGGGCCATCAGCTTTACCATCTCTGCCAATCAATGAGTTTATTAGCCAGTCATCTATCATAGAAACCCTAATTTCCTTCCGCATTCTGGTGTATACCAATCTTGCTCCAGATATTTTATATAAAACCAACTCTCCATGTTATTTCTCAAACTGTTTATCTATTATTCCTAAAAGAAAAGCTTTAGGTTTTCTTAGTACATTACAATTAAAAAAAATTGCATTTGTTATATTTAACCAATATCTTTTAACTTCTTTACATGTCCACTACATATGATAAAATGTACCTGGAGATTGGGCACATTTCCAGCATTTATTAGATGATCCATTGTACATCTTGGCTAATTGGTTAGGTGATAAATGCCATCTTTACACCATTGTATAAAAACTTTCCTTTAGACTATAATGCAAAGTAAATTTTACTCCAATAGACAATATGTTTTCATTGTTCTAGCATAATATTATAACCAAAATCTTGGCCCTCTTAAGCATACACTTCTTCACAAAATCATCAAGATTCAATTTCATCTAATATATCTTATATAATTTTGCAATTAATTCATCATCTCCAGTACACAAAATTTGAAATGACCTTTCAGTTTGCTGGAATAGATTTGTGATGAAGAAAATGAAAAGACTGGGCATTTATTCACATAAGTTGAATACAAAGCTTATGGTTTATTTATTAATTTGCCAAAATTCACTTTTCAGAAATCAGTTTCATTATTCTAAATGATTATGGTGACAATGGATTTAAGTGACAAGATCCTGCCCATCTGACAAGCCACATTACTGATGGGTGTAAAGTTTTGTTCTGATGGGCATCTTAGCATATGATATTTCAAAATGGAAAAAAAAATTCTATAGAAACAATAAAGGTAAAGATTCCCTTATGTTAACTTGATTCCTGATGTCTATATGAAAGCAATTATGTAAGGATGTGGGTTTTTTTGTGGGGTGGGTGAGTAACACATACTTAGTACATTGCCTCATGGGGTGTTCTGTTGACTACAGATGTGGGAGATCCTGGTGGGATTTCCCATCCAAATACTAACAGGTCTGTCTCTGCTTAACTGTTTTTTTAACAGTAAAAAGTATTTTGCTCAATATTACAATCTACTTGATTACAAAACAAATTCTAAATAACCTTTGGGATTAAAAAAAAACCTCCAAAGGGACCTCCAAATGAATCCCACATGTATTTTTTATTAGTTTTAAAGTGCTGAAAATTAATTCTGCAGCCTTACTTGGAGAAATTGCTTTTAGTACGTGTGGAAAATAACATAAATACAAATGTTGGAATTTAAGAGTCTAGAATCCAAATTTTCTTCAGATGGATATTTTTTGCCTTAAGCTAAACATATATGGAACTTTCACAGTGGTATTCTCTGGTGACACTTTAATAGCAAACTGGATGAAAAGTTATTAGCAGATGACTCTTATTAAATCTTGTCTCTTGAACTGAAACTTAGTAATATAGATAACTCTTTCTGAAACAGATGGATTACTCCAACTGAGATTCTTGAATTAAAAACAATAAATAAACAATATTATGCATTTGCCTTACCCATTCTTTTAAACACACCTTTTTAAAAAAATATTTTCCCCCTGCAGGTTAAATAATTAATCTATGGTGAGTTGGTTTTATTTCCTCATCTGTTGAACAAGAAGCTGGGAACGAAATATTTCTTTCTGGAGGGAATAGGAAAGTATAATATGTTGGGACACATTGTTTATATGTATTTAAAGGTTATCACATCGTATTCACTATATTGATAGCCCTAACTGACATTTTGCTACTCTTCTCAAATGATGCATGTCTTGTTCATTGTGCTATGCAGACTCAGATGTCAAGCAGTGCATCAGGGGACCAAAACCCATTTTCTTCTGCTGTTTGTTTGCACTTCCAGTACAGAGAGAGAAAGAGAAGCTTTTGAATTCTTGGATTTCTCTTCAAGAGAGAAATTAATAATCCAAGGTTTAAACTTCTTATTAGGTTAACAAATTCAGAAGCAACTACAATGTGTCCATTAAAGACAATCAGGAGTTTTACTTGTGGAGTTCTTGTGAAGTATGTTATTTATGAAGAATGGGGTTACTGTATATTTTCCCCTCTTTTTTTAAAAACTGTTATGCCTTTGAAAGGAGATGTTCATTAATTATGGTAATCATATTATGCCTCTGTTTTCTATTGATTAGTGAAATATGGATCCCAGATTTGGGGAAAAAATGGTTATTTTTACAAACATGGAGCCCCTTAGCTGGAACATATCCATTGTCTAGAGGTATACTGAAGTGAACTGCAATGGGAAGGGATTTAGATTGGCATAGCTGGTACAGATAGAAGAATTTGCCCCTTTTCAAACCCTAAGTCATGTTCGTAAATCTTCAGCATCAAATTTTTCAGCATCCTGTCAAACATGCTGCAGAATCTCTACTTTGCTGTAATTGAAAATAAGGGTTTTTCCCCCCTCTGTTATCCATATGACAATGGATAAGATATCTTCAAATAGATAAATTTCTTATGGGTAGTTGAATTCAGAATGGGTCTTCTGTGTTGAGGAACTATAAGGAATGGCAAGTTATATCTGGCACTTCAGTAAATAACTCTTGAAAGTTATTCTCTATGCAATCAATGTAAGTTAGATTAAGTTTTTATATATATTTCAGCTTTTATATTCATATTTGGCAAATTGGTGCTATTTGCACTTGTGTTCAGTTGAACAATACTTATTATTCTATGCAATTCTAGAGAGAGGATTCAGAATGTCTGTCATTCCACTTGGCTTTGCAGCATGAAATATGGTCAACCCTGCATACTTAAGGCTTCCCAGTGTACAAGGTGCACCATTTTGCAAAAGCATAACAGAGTTTTCTAAATACAGTATATGATCTATATTTATGGCACATACAAATATCTCCCAAATTTCTCTTTTAGCCTTTCATTTTCCTTAAAAGCAACCTTTCTACTGAGATCTTTATCTCTTGAGGTTTTTTCTGTCTTATTTCAGATTTAATCCTTGCAATTTCAAATTTACTCAATGGGTACCTTAAGTGTCTACATTTGGGCTTCCATCATTTCTGCATCTTATATACCATATGAATATTTTCCAAGGTAAGATCTTTGTGTACTAGCCTTTTTCAGGATTGTGTTGTCCCTGATATCATAAATAATTATTTCCCTGATGAATGACTCTTCAGTCCCCAAGGTTACTTAGTGCTCTTAATTTCACCTACTTTTGGCATTCATATAAAAAAAAAGGAATCCCTGTACCTACAGAAATTGCCTCACCTTTTCCTGGCATACAATACTCTAAATGTCTGCCACTATTACATAAAACATCAGAGTTTTATTCCATGGAAATTCAAAATATTTATAAACCTCAAATGTATGTCTGTTCAAATGCAAACAAGTAACAGGAGAGATGATTTATCTATATCAGTTTTGTCCAAAAGTCCTCTAGCAGCAAGATACAGTTCAAAATATTGCCTGAATTTCCTTCTCAAGTATTCCCAGAGAAAAGGAAGCTATAAAACACTATGTTTGCCTTTCTTTTTATAAGCTGTTATAAATGAGCCTTAGAGTTTCTCATGAAATTCTGGAACCTTCTGAGACAAGATATTCTTTTCCCAAACTGTTATAAGCACAGAAATAAGAGAGAAAAATGTATTTACAGTATTGTAGAATGAATATTATTAAACTGGAAACATGCTTATCTAGGACAGTACCATACAGTACTAATTCCTTTATCCTCAGATTCTCATCCTAAATCATACTAACAAGTGTAGAATGAAAACTGTATGTGTGCCCATATATGTGTCTGCAATGTAGCAGTAGTATAAAAGTTAGGTCAACAAAATATAAAGAAGCTGAAGAGCAAGAAGATCAAAAAATACCCGATCAAGAAATCATGTAGGAAGTGTTGTAAACAATAAAGCAGCAAATAACAGCTATAGCCAAGAAGAACAGCTCAAATACAATTCGTACTATATGCAAAATTTCCAATTTCAATTGAATCAGAAACATTTCTGCCAATCCATCATTGAAGACCCTGCAATGAACCAATCAATACCTGATAAATAAGAAACAGTGCAATTGTGGGCACAGCTATGGGACAACCCAAAAAAATACAAACAGAATGCAGCCTGGCTAAAGGAAGTGCATTAGAATATGGACAAGGGGGGAAGGAAGAATTAGTCAGCACCAAGTGAAGATGAATTGTATTGTTTTTTCACTCATTGCCAAGCAGTTTAACAACATATTGCAAGGATAATAAAGCCAGTAGAAATAGCATAAGCTTTGTGCAATGTAAGAGGCGTGATGACTGAGCATTACAACATTGAGCTTGTCATGCAGAAGGTTGGCAACTCAAATTCAGGATCCAAGTGTTGTTACATAACACGATGATCTCCCATTATTTGCCCCAGCCCCTGCCAACCTAGCAGTTCAAAGGCCTGCAAAAATGCAAGTAGATGAATAGGTACCACCTTTAGTGGGAAGGTTATAGAGTTCCATGTGCATTGGCATATAGTCATGTCAGCCACATGATCATGAAGCATCTTTGGACAAATGTTGGCTCCTTCGACTGTGAATTGGAAATGAGCACCACACCTTAGAGTCAGCCACAACTGGTAGGAGATACCTTTACCTTTGTACAAATGAAAGGCATGCTTTTCTTCTTCAACAATTTGTTTGACTTAAAGTAAACCACTGCCTCTATTTCTGTGGGACAAATGTAATCTATCAATATCATTATAGGGATGTAATGCATGGTGAATTGTTACCAGCTTTCTTGATTTAGGTCCAAACTATCAGTCCAAATAGTTTAATACTGAACTTTAATAATTCCAGCAGGGTGTTATACCACAGGTACTTTATGTTCAACATACAGATGACTTTGATGGTGTTTCCACCATTCATTTTTGTCTTTAGCACTTTTCTCAGTCTTTGGATATATTCTTTATTAATCATATATGTAACTTATCTATGCACGATGATGTCTAACTGTTAAATTGTGAGATACTTGTAGACTTCATTCAGATGGCTCTTGATGGATTGGCTATTCAGCATTTCAGTTCCATTATTCTTCATGATTTTACCTCAATTTATTGATTTTGTAGCACATCTCTCTAGGGCAAATTCTGTTGCTGTATCTGTGCTAAAAATTATAATATTTGTCAATTATTTTGATTTCTGATTTACCATAAAGATTCAAATCATTCATAGAAAGCAAAGGTGAAATTTCATTAGCTTTTTCTGCTATCTGGTAGCCAAGATTTGTTTTCTTCAAAATCATGGCAATGAAAAATAGTAAGGGTGATAATGAGTCATATGAAAGATGCTTCGCTTAATGTTGAGAATATTAAAATACTTTTCATTTTCAGCCACCAATTCTGTCTTCCATTGCTTCTTGTGCCCTCAGAACAAAGTGGTATCCATGGAGGGGTCATTATTATTATTTATGTATTTATTTAATGCTATCTAACTCCCAATGATTTTGGGAGGCTCACAACAATCAACAATGAAATTACAATAAAATCAATGAAACAAAAGGTAAAGATAAAAGGTTGGAAGTATGATGAAGCAAATTATCTCACTCTCCCTTGTTGATGCCTTGGCTGAACAAAAATATTTTGGTATATTTTTCTGCTTTATTCTGTACTTAAGGAATGAGAACAAATACACAAAAAAGTTCTCTTCATGCCAGCTCTTAGATTATATTGTCTGCCTTGAAGGTAGAAAAATTATTTTGATAAATATAAGAGTGTCACTTCATAGAGAAGATTATAGAAAATCATCCAATACATGAGTGCAAATATTTTAGATCAAATTCTGGGACAATAATTCAATCCCCTTCTCAAGTGAACTGTCGTAAAACCTTGTTCATTTTTATATGCATTTCAACACGTGTATTCTAAAAAAGTTGCTATATCAAAAAATTGAACTAAAATTGTGCATGTGTATTAGAAGGAAAAGAAACTCTACTTTTGAAGTACCCACCTATTGTTGTCACTTCATCATGAATTAAAAACAAAAGAGCACGAAATATTCAAATAAAGTTAAAATATAGTTTCTGAAAAAGAAGATAACTACTCAATATTATAATAATGGCTAATGAAAAGGGGGGGAAACCTGCACTATGTTACAGTTGAATTTATATGACAGCTAGGGGGAAACAGAAAGACAGAAAAACAGTGTCTCACCTTAAGGGAAGAAGACTAAGAAATGATAGTAAACAATGCAGCAAAGTATATATTATTATGTATTTATTTATTTATTGAAGATGGCGGATGTGTTTGTTGATAGTTCTCCAAAGGAGTTTTGCTGAGGGCTTTTTTCAGAAAGTTTTTGGATGTTGAGATTGATTTGTGTAGGTGGAGGAGCTGTTGAAAAGAAGGCCAAGAGGAAAATGGGTATGATAAATGGAGAGGCAGAAAGGCAGAGAGGAGGAGGAGTGGAGAGATTGGAAAGGGGCAAGTGAAAGCAGAGACAGAGGAGACAAGATGTGTGATTTATCACTGCTGGATTCCCCTGGATTCTCCCTGGCTTTCCTAGTTTCCTCCTGGACTTCCCTGGATCTCAGTGGACTACCCTCCATGTGTGGTGAATGGTTGGAACTAAGCCTTAATCCAAGAGCAGCCTGAAAGTCAGTAGCTGTAGTTTCAGAAGATGGCACAGATCATATAAGAAGGAGCTCTTCTGGCCTTTGCCAGAAGCTGGATCAACTCATACAGACACTAATGATGTGGAGTGTGGGAGGCTGTTGTTTGGATTTTTGGTTGTGGATTTCTGGCTTGTGGGAGCTTTGTTTTTTTCCCTGGAGCCTGTGTGCTTCAGAGTTCAGGAGACACTGTGGAACTATGCAGTTGCAACAGCAGTTAGTGCAACATAGCATGCATTTGGGCTGCCCCTCTGACTTTCCTTTAAATATTTGGAATGATTGGGAGGTTGTTTGGGAGATCTGGTGGTTGTGGTGGAAGTTGGGTAAGAATCAGGTGAGTGTGGTTGTCCTGCCCTCTGGGTGAGACTTGGAGGGGGAAGTGGATCCCTGCTTGGTGGATGACCCAACTGGGTAGGCTGTTTGTGAGTTTAATGAATGTGGAATCAGTGTGTTGGGGGATATAATGATTTTGGATGTGACCTCTTTGCTGCAAAAGGATAGTGGCTTGAAGGTGCCAAGAATGAATGCCTTATTTCCTATAGAGCTTACTTCATCTTTGACTTTTTATGAGCTGAAAGGGATTCCCTTTTTGGATCTAGAAGGAGTGTTGAGGATGGGGGATGGAATGATTGGTGGGGAAGACAGGGTAGGACAATATATTTCAGTGGTGTTGGTTAATAAGAAATATGGTGGGAGGAAAGGGGGGACACACATGGGGAACAGTACCTCGGTATTTAATATCAGTCTCCTGTTTCACCCCTTGCACTCACTTCATTTATTTGGTCAGCAGTTCTGGGTTGGCCTGGGTTTTAGGCTGCTACTTTTAAATGCCAAATTAGCCTGTAACAAGGCTTGCCTTATTACTGAATTGTTTCTGGCAGAGAAAGCTGATCTGGTTTGGATTACTGAGCCTGGAAGGAGATGTTCTGTCAGAAATGTGCCAGCTAGTTGCTGAGTATGGTACCAGCCTGGATTACAGGGCTGCGGAGGAAGTGTGGCTCTTGTCATAAGAGTATCTCTGATGGCCTCCAGGGACATGGCTCCACAAGTGCCCAGTTGTGAGTCTTTATCTTAGATCAGGCACAAAAAATCAGTTGGTATTGCTGCTGCAATAGATTGCTGCTATTGTACCTTCCCTACCTGTGTTCTTGGACCTCAATTTGCCATCCCTGAGGCTGGGATCTGAGGTTGTTTAGGATTTCAAGGAAACCATGACCTCCATGGGCCTATCCCATGTAATCCAGGGCCCATCAGGGAATTGTGGTCACACACCTGATTTGGTGTTCTTGTCAGATCAGTGCCTATGTGATTCGGAATTGGTGGACCTCTCCTTGATCCCCTTATCATGGTCAGATCAGTCTGATGGCTATGAGTTCCTCCTCCACAGGGAGGCAGGATCTATTAGATCAATCTAACTTCAGTGACTAATGGACCTGGATGGGTTTCAGAATGAACTGGAATTATAACTTAAGATCTGCTGGGTACTCCTGCTGAGTCACCACCTGGAATAGGGAGGTCACTGGAGCTCTGGATACAATTGTACATAGGCAACCTCACCTAACCCATAGACATTTCATCTCCATGGTATACACAGGAATTGAGAGGGATGAAATGGATGAGCAGATGTCTAGAGCACCATTGGCAGAAGACAAAGAACAAACATAACTGAACATGGGTAAGAGCTGCTATCAAAGCCTACTTTGTGGCTTTCAGGCAGTGAAGTACAAATACTAATTGTGTCTGCAAATAATTGCCTAGCAGTGCTCTGTAGGGTGACCTGTCTCCTCCAGGGGAAAGAGGATACAGAAGTCTGGAAAAAAAGTCACTTGGATTCATTCCCATTTAGATGTCAGCATGGTTGCTGGTCCAGTGAATATACCTGAGGCATGTTCTTGCCCTTTTATCTAGGAACAATTTGAGCCTGTTGTTCTTAAGGAAATAGAAAGGATCCTAGGGAATATGAGCACAAGCACTTGTATTTTAGACTCATTCCTCCCCTGGCTTGTGAAATCTTCCTGGGAAGTGACATGTGGATGGACTCTGGTAGAGATTAATGCTTCTCTGTGGAGGGGATACTGCCCCAGCCTTTTAAGGAAGCCGTTGTCTACCATCTTCTTAAGAGGCCATTATTAAATTCCATCCTATTTGATAATTCTCATCCTATCTCCAATCTTCCCTTTCTGTTGAAGGTTGTTGAGAAGATGGTTCTGCTGCAGCTCCAGAGGTACCTAGATGAAATGGATTATCTGGATCCTTCAAGGGTTCAGGCCTGGATATGGGACAGAATGACATTAGTCTCACTTTTTGATGATCTCTGGCAAGAGCGAGATGGGAATAGTGTGTCCATCCTCACTCTACTAGACTTCTTGGTGGCTTTCAATACCATCAACCATGGTATCTTCTGGAGCAGCTTTGGGGGTGGGTGGGAGTGGGGGGCACAATGTTGTTTTGGTTTGCTTTCTTTATGGCTGCTCGCAGTCAGTGTTGATGCGAAGCAAAAAGTCTGCCCTTTGTTCCCTATTTTACAAGGTCCCACAAGATTCAGTACTTCTATATGTAGCCAACACCATCTGCCAATGTTACCCAATTGTATGTCTTGGCACATGGTCAGTTAAGAGATGCCATGACTTCCCTGTCAGTGCCTGGAGGCTGTTAAGGGCTGGATAGAGAGCAACAGGCTGAAACTGAATCCTGGCAAGATAGAATGGCTCTGGGTTTGGGTTTGGGTTTGGGTTTGATTTAGGGAGAATTGCCATCTATGCTCTTGGATGGAGTTACACAGCCTCAGACAGACCCAGTACATAATATGAGAGTTCTCCTGGATTCACAGTTTCTGCTTGTGGAGCAGGTGGCACTTGTGGCCAGGAGACCTTTTGCACAACTGTGTGTTGTGCATCAGTTATATCTTTTCTTGGACAAACAATCTCTGCTCAGAGTTATGCATTAGTTATTTTGACTATTGTAACACATTCTACTTGAGGCTCCCCTTGAAAAATATCTGGAGGCTACAATGGGTCTAAAATGCTTGCACATGTGTCACCTCTCTTGCAGGAACTGCATTTGCTGCTGATTTGCATCTAGGTCCAATTTACAGTGCTGGTTGTCACCTTTAAAGCCCTATATGGCTTGGGGCCAGGTTATTTGAAATATGGCCTTTTTTGATCCTTCTGATCTGATCCACAATCCACTAAAGCAGGGAAGCAAGGAATATTGTGGGTGTCCTCTCCTAAGGTGGTCCATTTAGTTGGACCAAAAAGAAGGGCCTTCTCTGTAATGGTGCCCTCTCTATGGAACATTGTTCCCACAGAGATAAGACTGGCCACTTCTTTAACCCTTTTTCGCAAGCTCCTAAAAACATGGTTTGTCAATGGGCCTGGGGACCCAGAGTAAAATGGAGCCTATCAAATGGCTGTTTTGATGGTTTTTACCAGGGGGGGGAGGTTTATCAGAGTTTTATTTTTGTCAGCCACTCAGAATGAGTTGGGTGGCCATATAAACTTTCTTACATAAATAAAGCATTGTCATTGTAATAAGAAGCATTAATGTTCAGATGTTACACAGTTCTTAATTCCTTTTGTTGCTTTATGTGAATAAGTGCACAATAAGAAACAGTCTTTATTATATCATAAAGATTTTCATGTAAAGATGTCGATATCATTGGGAGTTAAATCCAGATTTAATGACACTTTCCTCAACCATTGCTTTTTTTGGTGAAGAGTTTCACACAATTCAAAGGCTTTTGTATTTGTGACCCTACTTAGAATGAATCTTTCTCTGAATATAACTAGCTATGAATCTAAGTCATTGCTTTGATCTTCAAACTGTAACCCTTTGCCAATGAAAAATAAAAATAGCATATCCCTACATGGATCTAAAATTAATAGAAAATGTTGCCTAAAAGCTAGTCCTTTCCTTTTCCTTCTTTACATTTCCATTCAAAATGCTATTAAATTTGGAGTGCTACCTCAGTGAAGAATGTGAGTCTTTTTCTTTACAATATTTCAAGCAGATGTAAAAGTGCTAAATATTATTATTACTATCAATTTTCAGGACACAAAAGGCTGCCATGAGCTATTTAGTTTAGTCTTGAAACACCTTACTTTTTCCCAACTCAAAGCCCAGTTGTTAGGCTACTTCAATTACATTGCCAAATATATGTACGCACACATGCAAGCTAATAATAATAATTATTGCTTCAGAAAGGCATAACCTCTTATGCACTACTTATTTCAAGATATGCTACCAATATTCATTTCTTGCTCTGAAATGTGGAAGGGAGAAATAATTGATGATCCTTGTTGTATGGCAGTTTGAATTGTCTATGGAAGAATTGCATTTTTTTAAAAAAGCTTAATGTCTTCATTGTTTTGTTGCAATTTGACCTGCATAAAACTGTGAATCATTAAGCTTTCTGTCCACATTCTAGGGTCCACGCAATATCAAAGCAATAACAAAAGAAGAACCTAACCATAACTTTTCAGCCTTAGTTTGTGACCTTGTAAACAATTTACCATGGAGATAGCACCCAAATGAGCCTAAGATACAAGACAAGAATTTGGCAAAGTTTGGACTGGTAGCAAAAACAACTTGATTGGAAAGAGGTTATACTTCGAATACAGTACTTTAACCTGGTTCAGAATAAAAGCTTTGAAATTGCCTTAAAAGCTTTTTTTTTTTGGATAAAATATAGTTCCTAAGAAATAAAGATGCTCAATCTTCCAAACAAACAAACAAATATCTAATAAGGCAGTTCATACAAAGTTATTCTTCTTTTCATGTTTTTAAGATCTGAAAATGGATTGTTAAATATTGTCTTCCAAATTCTAAGCACTACAAATAGGTGAGGAACATTCCCAGTTTGGTAATTTGAACAAAGTTTAAGAATCACAGCCAGAAAGATGAATGAGCAAACTAAGGGTTTTGTAGAATTCTGAAAGTCCTGAAGCAATAATAATAATAATAAATGAACCTGTTTCTTCTTCCCCTGGGCTGATACATAGAACTGTACAGAAAGCTAAAATACTGAAATAATTCTTCGATTATTATGAGGGGGCACAGTGACTAGTGGTAAAAATGCTGGACTTGTCAGCTGAAAGGTCAGTGGCTCAAATTTGAAACTCAAGCAACACTATGTAATGGAGTGAGCTTCAATTCCTAGGTTGGCTCATGCTAACCTAGCAGTTTGAAAGCATGTAAAAATGCAAGTAGATAAATAGGTACTTTTGGTGGGAGGGTAACAGCATTTTGCGCACTTCAGTTTATAGTCATGCAGGGCATAGCCAAAGAGCCATGGAAGTGTCTTCTTCACTGGCTCTTTG
>JANHZU010005123.1:19242-32429 GCA_032468055.1 Acrochordus granulatus | reverse complement strand
GCAAGATAGGGGGGCCTGGCGTAATGTAGTCCATGGGGTCGCGAAGAGTCGGACACGACTGCGTGACTGAACAACAAATATCCATGGAATTTTCTTGGCAAGGATACTGGAGTGGGTTGCCATTTCCTTCTCCAGTGGAGTTCTGTAGCCCATTTTTCACCAGATGTTCGGGAACTCTAACATCTAGTGTGGTCCTTGTTGATCCAGGTGATGACTGAGCTGTTATGGTTTTCTGTAAATTACATCTAATCATATTTTTTATGGGAGAGTCTTTGTCTGGCTCCTCTTATGAGATCTGTTCAGTATAGTTGAATCTCTGGCCTACCTTTATCTTCCTCAGATCAAACAAGCCCCAGAAGCATGCCAATGTATTGCCTCAAGGGATCTATAACAGTGTTAAACCTGTTTACTTTTTAATTTATTCCATGTATAAGACACTTCAGTCTTCATATAATAATCTTGCCATTTTGATTTTAGGCAGTTGTTACTGACTGTAGTGAGATTATTTTGTTTTAAATGATAGTATATTTTAAATTTGACCATAAGCTGTGTTTGGTATTTGCAAAGAAAATCATCCTTACATGCATATATAGCTAAATTCTGAAGAGTAGCAAAATTTAATTCATTTGCTACATTTAACTTCCCTTTATATTGAACACTCATTTAGTATGATTAATATTTTTTTTTCAAGTTGATAAAGAGTTTGATGAAGGTGCCAGAATTCACATTTTCAGAAGAAGCAAAAACCAATCTAAACCATGCATAATTTCACTCTGGATGTTTTCAAAGCATTTCTCAAATGTCTGCTGGACACTTCTGAAAAGGTCTCACTTCCATGTGCAAATAATACAGGTTGTTGCTTTTCAGAAAGCAGACTTTTAAGAACTCTTTTGATAAAGGAAGTTTTAAGAAAGAAAATATTGCATTTTCCTTTTTTATGTTGTAATAAATCCTGATAAATCAGTACAATGATATTTATATGACATAATTACAAATTCTTGACATTCTATTATTTATATAAATTATTAGAAATAATGAAAAAGTAAATATTCTATTAAATTAGCTACAATTTATTATATTAATGTTACAAACATTAAAATTATTTAATTTAACTTAAATTTAATTTAACTTAAATTATTAAGTTTCTGACCTCCTCCTTTTATAATCTCCTGATTTGTACAATAATATTTGAACATATTTGGGCCCTTATAAACAAAGCTGTAACAAATATATTTGCTATGCTGCTTATATTGTATGTGTGGGAATCAATCTGGCTTAAGTTAAACGTCTATTGTGTATGCATATTGCTAGTTTTGCAACTGATGCATATTCTACAAGTTTAAGTTCCCAATCAGATATTATTGGAATTGTGTATCTTTCCAATGTTTCTGTGAACTTAATTTTTGTTCCTTAGAATTTAGAAGTTACGTAATGTTTTATGAAAGGTAGACGGAAATGAACATTTTACATGGAAGAAAGATCACAATTGAAACTATTTCCCAATGTAATAAAACTGCTAACATAAAATATGGAATCAGACTGGTCTTTGATCATATTGTAGGCTAAAAGCTTTAAAAATTGATGTAAATTATATTTAATAATTAATTCATATTTATTTATTAAATTGGTTTGCTATCCAACTCGATACAAGCAACTCTGGCTTTTTTATGATAAAGATGGAAGAAATAATGTTTTTCTTAAACTTTGTGTTAAGTAAACTTATATAGAGTAGCCTCATAATGCAGCTGTTGAAATGGTTGTCAAAGAGTGCAAGTATGAATTATGTTAATTTCTAATTCATTTAATATTTTTTCCTATCATTATTAAACTCATTTGTTTCTTTTCTGGTAATTATTATTAAATACTTTTGTCTTTGTCTTTGGAATTTTAATTTAGGAATTGTTAGTAAACTTCAATATTAGACAAATTTCCGTTCCACCAAAATACACTGTATATTTATTAGTTGATTTTGTCTTTTGAAATATTAATTGCAATATATAAATAAATAATATTTTCATTTATGCTCAGATTTGTATACTCCTCCTTAGCATCAATGTTAGTCTTCAACAACTCCTTGACTATAAATCCAAGATTTTAAATATAATTGTTCTAGTACACATGATTTTCCATCCAGAATAGTTAATACAAGACACTAGTTGCACATCTTTTTAGAGTTTTCATTTGCCTGCCACAAAGTTGATATTAATGTTATTTGTATATAAATTGCTTCAAATCTACTGTTTTGGGGGAAAAAAGTAGGCAGATAAGACACATACTAGTTACTTAAAATGTATTCACTTTTCTTGTGATCATTACACATGCAGGCTACATGTGTATAGAGGTCTCAATTTTGATAGCAATTTTTATACTAGCTTCAACCCATTTGCTTTTCTACCAGCCTTCAGGGAAATAAAGTGCTTTCATTATCTCAGAGAATGAAAATACATATATTTATGGAACGTCCTTATGTTTGTCATCAGAAATTCCTTTCCTATCCTATTGTGGAAAATGTTTGAGCATACTGGTTAAGTCTTTTGTGCACACAAAGGATTATGTGAGGTGAGTCGGGCTGAGAAGGAGTGTTTGGCCCAAGTGTCTGGCTTTCATGCTAAAGCAGGACTAGAACTCATAGCCTCCTGTTTTCACTATGGTGCCTTATTCACTAGATCAGATTGGGTCTACGTGCTGATTACATGCTGATTACATAAATGAAAGATGAACATGCACTGCAAATCCATCAAAACCATGATACAGTATAACATAGCAAAAAGAAGGGGGGAGAGTTGGGACTTTGAGCATTTTCCCATTAGCAGCTTACAATGTCCTCCAGCATCGCTGCATGACAGCCCACTAATAAAAACAAACTTTATATCACTCTAAGAATAGTTAACTAAAGCTATAAATCTCTTGTGCAGAAATACTTTTTAAGTGAAGTTAAACCAATATTGCAAATGAAACCCACTGACAATGAAATAAGATGGATTTCCTGAAAAGAAAGAAAATTACTATTCAGGACTATCCGCAACATTTGTGCATGGCAACTTAGCAGTCAAGAAAAGCCATTCCGCACTGCAATGTTTCCTGTCCACATTCATTTATATGTACTTATCCAATCAATCGGGTTCTCTAATGTCAATGCAGCTGGGTGTTTCACAGCAAATCAGCCATTATGATCGCATGTTAAATCAGTCTGAGTTCTTCCCACTGTCAGCAAATCCAGTTGCTATATATACACCCCCTTGGCATAAAACTATTGGTTATAGAAACATTTATACCCTTTACAAAAACAAACCCAAAAGGGAATTAAGGTGTGTTCTATTACCTTGGAGAGACTAGACATTTAGGGTCTGGCCCAATAGCCAATCTTGATGTTTCCCTGCCAAAATGCATTCTGTGACTGGCATGAGTTTTCCTATCAGGTTCAGCACTGATTCTGCAATTAAATTAGGCACTCAATGTGCTATATTGGAAAGGAGCTCTGGACTATGATGTGGAAATGCTTCTCTGTTCCATTAGTTTTCTCTGTCATGCTATAAAATCCAATGCCTTCTATTAATGCAACGAGTTCTTTGGCTTAATTTTTTTTAACACTTTGGCTTACTTTTTACAAAAATGTATTCAGAAATATTATTTTCTATTTTGCCCCATAAAATAAATTTGATTTTTTTTAAAAAAAAGAGATAAGGGAATGTTTCAAACAGGATTCTAAATTGTCTAGGTATCCTCATTTGATGATGAGAAATCATTGTTGGGAATTTTCTGGTTTTACATTTCTAAGCAAACTGGCTTAATTTGTTTTTCTTAAGCTGAAATGCAGATTATAGTTATTGTCTTGAAATATTTGACATAATTTTAGTTATATACAAATACATGTTAATTTCAAAGATTAATGTGCTTGTTTATGTGAATATTGGATAAAGTAGATTTATGGAAGAATATATGCAGAATGTCACGTACTATATTTAACCAATCTGGCCATCCTTGCTGCCATTGAAAGTAAATTATCAATTTACTCTGTGTTAAAGTGAAGAATGCCCACCCATTGGAAATAAAACTTTAAACTGGAGGCAACATTGGAAAAAAAATTTTAGTCTCCCTGATAATAGGTGGCTTAGCTTTCTTAGTACCAAGATACAGTGTGGAAAGTAAAATGCATTTCTGATTACTAAAAACATAGCATTTTTTTTTGTGTTACACATGCCCTTTTTGTACATTTTCATAATAAAGGATACTCAGCTGGTAATATTATGACAGTTCTTTTCTGTTCAATCCACTTGATGGTTCTAGTTGAATATTTCTCTGATAGCTTTTAGGTACTTTTAACTCTTATGCTTTCTTTAGAAGACAATTTCAAAACTGGGGTGTCTGGGGAAAAAACACAGACAAATAATGGCACCTCAAAATTCTATCCTGGATAAAGGGAAGTATCTGGGTTCATCCCCAGAGTACTCCATACAAGTGTTCCCCACACTAAGACTGTAAAACAGTGATCTCCAAGGATTTTTGAGCTCTGGAAGCTGAGGGAAATTCAACTTTGCCCAAGCCATTGTCCATAGTTTTCAAAGGGACACTGGATTTGCTCACTTTTTATTGGAGAGCTACTGTCCAATATGGGAAGAAGCTGAAGACAGAGATTAGCTTGGAACCATTATGTAAACAGAAAAAGGCAAGGTCTGAACCTCCCCCCACCATGACTTGAGACTTATCTAGTCTTTCTCATGTGGGAGTAATCAGTCTGAAGGAAATTCTTGCAATAAGGTAATTAGGTTTGAACTTTACATGTGAGTCTGGTTGTACAAGCCTGATACTTCCTCTCTTAATTACTTCTGCCCAAGACTTCCCCAAAAATGCTTAGCAGAATGGATAAGTATGACTCTTATGTAAAGCCCTTAGCAAAATTATTCCACAGCTTGGGCTTTCTACCCAGTATTTACTCTCAATGACCCCCTTCACCAGGCAAGGGAAATTTTTAAACAGAGTCTCCTAGGTATCACTGCTCAAACTGATATGGAATTATTGGCCAAAAACAGATATTTACATTGGCTCGCTTTGAACAAAACTATTTTCCAACTTGAAAAATACCTGTCAACGTGTTTGATACAATTTTTTAAAAGAGCCTACTCCAGAGCAAGATTTGAGTTGTTGGATTCTGTGACCAAATATTGATGCTACTACCACTTGTTACATCATGAAAGGACATCCATATGCCCCAGCCATATAAAACTTTGCTCATGTTTTTTTCTACTGTCAATTATATACCCCCATTAGTCTGAGATACTTATTATCCCGATTGGAAAGAAGAGCATACTCGAATCCAAACTACAGATTATCTTATTTCCTCCTGGATGCTAATATATATTTATATCGTAAGCAAAACTAAATTTTTAATTAAGAAAGTTGAGCTGAGAATCCAATACATAGAATAAATTTGGTATCCCGCAAGGGAGATTCACTTATCTGATTTCTTACTCTGTGTATTACCACATATGTGGTAATACTGTATTACCTTCCATCTATTTTATACTGGAATAGATTATGTAGTTTATTTTTCTTTTCTCTTATTGATAAGGTTGCAAGACATCAATTAAACAAATTATTTTATTCTTCATCACTTCTGAAAATTTCTGATAACTGTTTTTTGGAAATTAAGAACCTTCCAAAAGGCAAGTTTCATCATTATGGTTGATTCTCATTCAATCTTTAACAAAATAAATGTCATGTAAGTTTCAATGATATTTTCTGAAATAAACAGCAAAAGGTTGATTAATATTGATTTTGGTCTCAAACAGTTTTAAACAGACTTAGGGGACAGATAAAAAAAAATAAGATTTTTAAACTAATTCTAAGAATCCTTTCTGTGGATTTTTTAAAATCCTCTTGGAAATATATGATTTTGAATCTAAATGTAAGAAATTTTCTATGGAAAAATGTTGTGGATTTAAAAAAAAAACAATAACTTTGAAGGCTAGACACTTGTGGCAACCAAAAAGAACTAAATATTATAATTACAGTAGCAGAGAACCACTAATATAGAATGGAGAAAAATATTTTAACTTTGGAAGAATTTAATTGGCAAAAATGCACTCTGATTTTTTTCTGAAGATTCACTGTTATCATAAAAATGTGTTTAAAAGAGGATATTGAAGAGAATACAATTGAGAATCAGGCTGTGTTGGATATGATTTAAAAATTAAAAAATACAAGAATGATAAGGAAAAAGATGTTACACAGGACTTACAAATTAAACTGGTTGATGTTTTAATAACTAATAACGAAAGACATATACAACAAATAAATCAGAAGAGTGACTTGGATAACTTTCCTATCTTGGACTTACAAAAGAAATGTATTATATTAATGAAGGAGTGTCTGAGAAATGAATGACAATGAGAAAATGAAAAGAAACTTTTGGAACACTATTTAAAGGGTATCTACATCAATATTTTTGAAAGTAAAAAAGGAGTATATATTTGGCTCATTTGATCAAAGTTAAAAAAAAAAGTGATATTCTTCCTAGTAGCACAATGTTTTTTTCTCAATCAGAATTAAGTGACAACCAGAACTTTGTATATAGATTAGATATGGGAAGAAGAGGGGTTTTTTTCTTATATTTTCAAAAATTTAGAAAGTTAGATGTTAAAAATAAAGGAAAGGACTACTTTATTAGCTTAATAAAATAGCTGGCATTTCTGGTACATGTTAAATTTGTGAAGAAGTTCCTAAGAAGAGACAAAGAGAACATTAAAAGAATTATAATTATAATGTGGAATATTATTTGAAGGAATTATTGATCAAGATTTTTAATATGTTGCTGTTTCTGGTAACTCTTAATGTTTTTTTCTTGATTAAGTTTGAACGATGAAGCTTTAAAAATTGTTTATAGATAAGAGTTAAGATGTGGGAAGAAGAATTTTTGTTGCATTTTTAGAGTTAATGATTAAATCACTATGTTAAAAGGAAAATAATATGATACTGATTTATTAGATTAAAGTTAATTATATATATTTGCAAATATGTAGGTGTATAACTTGTTATTGATAAGACTACAATTTGTTATTGATAAGAGATGAGGTTTTAAGTCTAGAGTTACCCCAAACAGCAGGCTGATATATTAAATTAAATAATTAATATTGGAAGAAGAGATCTTTGTTTGAAATGCTAGAGAAGCTAAGTTACTAAAAATTTTTTTACTTATATTGATGAAGGGGGAATTAATTTCTTCTTATATTTCTTATATTTTTTTCTCCCTCCTGTTTTTTTTACATTTTATGTCATTTTCTGATTTGTATTAGTTCTTTATCTCTTTATTTTTAAACTTTAATAACAATTTTTTTAAAGGAGACAATGTCACAGCTTTTTTAAAAAAAACTTGACTTTTTCCAAATTGCCAATCGTCAGGTAATATTGTTGCTTAGGAACCTTGATATTATAATAGCAATTTTGGACAGTTTGACAATGCAAGAAAGTTTTACAGGCTTGGTCACGTTTGGTCTACAAAAAGAAAAACAAAACCACCCAGTATTTTGGAACTGGAAGAAGTGTTCTAGAAGAGCAGAGTTGAAGCAAAATAATGGACTTACGAAAAGGTAGGATGGATGAAGTATAATCACTATGTGGGTGCCCAAATTTCATTGCTGTTAAACTCAACTGCTGTTCAAAACCATTTGCTCAAATGGTAGATTTTAAATAAATAAAGATTAGGATAATTCATTAATCCTTTGTCTTCTGCCCACTCATTATTTCACTAAGAAAGTAGGCTATTTCCTTAGAAGCCAAATGTGCATTAACCTCCAAGGACAAAGAAAACATTTAATTGGTTTCTTAGGAACAAAGGGTTTAAGGGCCTGCATAGAAAAGGCACATTTCCAAGTCTATTTTACTATCTCAAATACAGTGGCCCACAGAATTAGAATTAAATACTCAATGTTCATTTTTGTCAGAGCAACTGTTTTTAGTAAGGTATAAATTGATATACTTGGTACTCAAACTTTAGATTTATTCAATCATAAATATTAAATCAGTGTTTTCATATTGACATTTTCAAATTTCCCAGATTCTAATTCACAGTTGTCTCTTGTTGGTAAAGTGAATTGTTACATTCACATGGTCTTTTCTCTGTTTTGTTTAATGGTCCTTATCCTTATTAATCTTTGCCAGGATCCAAAAGGAACATTTAAAGGGTTATTATATAATGTCTCAAAATATGAAAACTTGGTGCTCAGTCTCTATTAAATGTGTGTTTTCCTATCTGGATTTTCACTATGATTTCATCAGGACTTTTCTAACATATAATTCTTGGAATGATGGGCATCAGATTATTTTCTTAACTTAGATCAGATTGCATAGAAAAGAATGGGGTTCACAACATCTATCAAAAAGGAAATTTATTTCTAACTTTGCATCAAAGAAAGAGGAACATCAAAGTAATTCATAAGACTGCAAGTCAGTTCTCCATGGTCTATTAGCTAATATCTTATTTCTGTGATGATTTAGCTAGGCATAGCACCTAAACAGATTGTCTCACTAATATAGAATCAGTAGATCTAGCTCCCTTGAGCATTTCTATGGGCTGCTCAGGAAGGTGAAAGCTAATCACAGCTGGTTTCCCAATGTTTTCCCAAATCACTTGAGTAACCTTATCATCTGCTCAACAACATAAATCATGTTTTGATATATAGTATAAAATCACATTAATTTATCTCTGATAGTCAGCATTAAACACTCCCCAATAGCATCAGTTTTTTTAAGTGCCAAACAAGATTGAGCAATATACTCAGGCATAGCAATGATCAGTATGAGTATACAATACTCAATATCTCTAGCTAGTGATGATGATGCGAAAAGGTGAATTTTAACATCATAGCATAATTTCTATCTTTTTATATTTTGGATGCAATACAATTTTAAAAAAGACAGAGTTTATAACACTGCAATAAAGATTTATTCCTTAATACCATTCTAGTGGTGCCTATGCTTTCAAGAACAGATATTATATTTTTGCACTTTTGTCAATGATTCCTTCAGTTATGATTGGAAGGGTTTTTGTGAAGCATGATAAAAATCACATGCAAAATGTCCACTAGAATTATTAAAAAAACCACAATTTCTTGGACATCTTTATTTAAGCACACAGTATATTAGCTGTGAATATAGGTCTCACTGAAATGTGAATTAGGTCTGGCTAAAATGACTGGAACATCCTTCCAAATAAACATTCTTAAACATGGACTGTACTTCTCACTAGTCTCAATGTGATCAAGTAGTAAATGGGATTTGAGCCAGTGTTGATTAGTATGTGAGAAGAGCTTCAAAAAAGGGCTTGTCAGACCCATGCATATAGTCAAAGAACTAATTATTTTATGAAAATCTGCTGACAAGGGAGATAATATTGAGGCAATGCCTACCTTTGATACAGCATAGATTTAATGAGGCTTTAACAGGATTAAATGCCTTAGCTTTCTGATTTTATATTTTATTATTACTAGGAGAAATTATATGTGAAATGAGACAATTGTATGGATAAAAGGCATAAACAAAATGAACTATTTTGAATCCAATTCATTAATACACTCAGAATAATATAGTCAGTTAAGAACTAACAGAAAATAGAAATATTTTTATTATATAGTGGAAATAGTTTTCCACTGTAAACTGTATTGTCTATTTTTCTTCTCTGTGATTCTAATTAAAATAAATTTCAGTTATAATTTCCTTTGTAATATGGGTTATTAAAGGTGCATGGTGGTGTAAGCAGTTAAGACCCTGGACTTATCAGCCAGAAAGTTGGCAGCTCAACTTTACCAAGAAGGACCCAAGAGCTGCCATGTAACAAGGTGAGTTCCCCTTGTCTGCTTAGCTCCTGCCAACCTGAAAACATGAAAAAATGAAAGTAGATAAATAGGTATCACCTTCAGTGGAAAGGTAACAGCTTCTGTACACCTTGGCATATATTTATGTTGGCTTCATAATCTCGGAACTGTTTTCAGACAAATGCTGGCTCTTTGGCTATGAAATGGAGATGAGCACTGACCCCTAGAGTCAGCCATGACTGGTTGGGAAACCTTTACCTTTCTGGGTTGTTACATAAAAACTGAATAGAGGAGAGTTAACTAACCACTCTACCTTATGTACCTACTATACTTAAACATATAGTAGATCAGTATATTTACAATATAAAGCTGGAAAAGATGAAGAGTTTTTGTTGATGCTCATTGTCAAACTTGGAAAATTAATGCAAAGGCTACATTATTGGATAATATTAATATGTGTCTATGTCTGTATATGTGTGTGTGTGTTCACACATACATATACTTTTGAGCCAGTTCAAATAAAATTGTTTTTAAAACTTTTGCAGAAGTTAAAACATACAGTGGAACCTCACAAGATGAGTACCTCGCTGCAAGAGATGTTTGCAAGACAAACAAAAATTTTTGTAAGACAAACAAAAACAACACAAAATAACATTTATTTTGGTTGACGAGCAGCAACTCACAAGTTCGCAAAATAACCCATGCATCATCAATCAGCACGCTCTGTATTTCCCATTCAGGCAGCAACCACATAAGAGTTCTGTCAATGCTGTCATATGCAGTTTACTCCACTACTGTCCGTGTGCTGTACTGTAAGATGTTGCTGAGGGAAAACGGAAAAGGCCCTTTTGCCTCCAGCGGTGGCAGCAGCGGATCCTCCAAGCCAACAGGATGTGCCAGACAGAAGCCAGCCTAGTAGCAGCTGAGGCCAGAATCTGTAAGTGCTGATTAGTTTGTTCTATTTCTGCTTTATATTGTGTGTTAATCATTGTTACTTGTTTCATATGTTAGGGACAATCATTTCTACATCACATTCCAGTGAAAATGATTTTTTTGTGAATATTTTTGGGAGCGTGGAACTCAACCAACTGTTCTATGGGAAACCTCGTTTCGGTTTAAGAGCATTTCGGACTAACAGCATTATTTCGGAACAGATCAGGCTCATCTTGTGAGGTTCCACTGCATTTTGATTTACGTAGGAATGCCTCTTAGTTTGTTCAATTATGCAATTCTTTGGTATGTTTGGTTTTATTGCCAATATTCCTCTGCTATTTCATAGTTGGTAATGTTTTCAATTATTAAGTCAGTATCTCAGTGTTATAACAAAGAGTTCTAACCAACTATTCCAACAGATGTCAAGAATGAATACCAAAGAAAAAAGACTTAACACAGTGTACAAACTAATATGCAATATCCTTAAGTTTGCATGCTAGGAATATGATGTTATGGATCATCCAACAAAGTCTAGAGCTATAATCAAAAAGAAAATCCCAGGTGTTCATGTTTAGAGAAAGTTGCAGAGTACAAGATGTTATTGCTAATGCATATTGGATATTTGAGAAATTCAAAGTATACCAAAAAGAGGCCAGCATCTGTTTCATTGATGATAGAAAGGCCTTTGATGGTTTTGATCATGTAAACCTATGAAATATGCTTAGAAAAATGGGAATCTGAGAACATCTCATGGTGTTAATGCATGAGATGCTATACAGAGGTTGGAAAGCCACAGTCCAGTTGAAACAAGATGAAATAAATTGACTTTAGTTTGACAAAAAAAGTCACACAGGTGTTTTAGACTTGAAGAGAGCTGACTTCAACAAATTAAAAAAGATTAGGAAAGATCCCATGGGTAGATTCTTAAAGGGAAAACAACTCAAGATGCTTGGGAAAGTCTGGAAAATGAGATTATAAAAGTCTAATCAAACACAATAACACAGAGGAAAGAGAGAGAGAGAGAGAGAGAGACCAGACCAAACCAACATGGCTGCATAAAGAACTTTCCAACAAACTGAGGGGGAAAAAAGGACAGGTATAAAAATGGAAAGAGGGACATAACTAGAATGTTCAGTGGACATAACTAGAATGGCATACTAGCAAATAGCCCATATATGCAAGGATGGAGTCAGGAAAGTTAAAGCTTAGAATGAACTAAGATTTGCAACAAATGCAAAAAATCACACAAACAAAATTCACATGTAAGGAACAAAAAGAAATACAAAGAAATGATTGTTTCACTAGTGGGAAAAGATGGTAAGAAAGCAACAGGCAGCAGGGAGAAAGTGGAAATGCTTAATTCCTTCTTTGATCTGTCTTCATACAAAAGGATAAAAAAGATGTCCAACCTACCAACATTAGTACTGTGCAGAATGCAAGTAAAAATAGATGAGAAATTGGTATGAGGACCAATCACCAGGACCAAGTGGTTTACATCCTAGGATTCTGAAGGAGCTGGTAGATGTGATCTTGAAACCACTGAACAAAATCTTTCAGAACCTCTGGGGAAACTATCAGAGAACAGGAACATAGCTGATGTGGTTCCAGTCTTCAAAAGAGGGGAAATAGTGGATCCAGGAAAATACAGACCAGTGGGATTGACATCAATACCTGGAAAATCTTGGAAAAGATAATCAAGCAGCAGATTTGTGAAATCTAGAAAGTGTTATTGCTAGAAGCCAGCATGGATTTGTTAAAAGCAGATCATTCCAGACAAACCTTATTGCCTTCTTTGAAAATTACTAAATTAGTAGATCTGGGAAATGCTCTGGATATAGTTTTCTTGGACCTCAATAAGGCATTTGACAAAGTAGATAACCACCTACTTCTTAAAACTAATGTGGGATAGACAGTACAACCAGACGGATTCACAGTTGGTTGACCAACTACACTCAGCGTGAGTTCCTTAAGGGAACTATATCTACATGGATGGAAGTATGCAATGGCATACCTCATAGTTCTGTATTGGGGCCAGTATTCCTCAACATCTTAATAAATGGTCTAGTTCAGGAGATAGAAAGGTAACTAATCAGAAAGGTAACTAATCAGATTTGCAGATAATAATAAGCTGGGGAGGGATTTCTAACACTTTGGAATATAGACTCAAGATTCAGAAGGATCTCAACCAACTTGAATATTAAGTACTAGTCAACAAGTGTCAATAAGAAAAACCAAATGCATAGGTATAGGATAGGAGATACCTGGCTCAATAGTAATAACAGTGAAAGGGTTCTAGGTGTCCTACTAAAACACTAGTTAATATGAGTGAATAGTATGCTGCAATTGCCAAAAAGGCCAATCCAGTCCTGGCTGTATCAACAGAAGTATTGCATCAAGATCACAAGAAGTGATAATACTGCTTTTTATAACTATTTTACTTCATTC
>JANHZU010005123.1:0-12501 GCA_032468055.1 Acrochordus granulatus | reverse complement strand
GAAAAGACTGTGATGCTGGGAAGGATTGAAGGGAAGAGGAGAAGGGGATGGCAGAGGATGAGATGGATTGATAGCATAGTCAGTTTGATGGGCGTGGGCTTGGGAAGACTCCAGGAGGCAGTGCAGGACAGGCACTGTCGTAATGCAGTTGTAATGCAGTCCATGGGGTTGTGAAGAGTCGGACACGACTGTGCGACTGAACAACAAAAAGGTGTAGTTGAGGGTAGCATGTCAATATATGTCAATGTCATTAGTGATTTTCTCTCCCAAATTGGCTTGAAAAATTATACCTGTTTGGCTTTTTGCCTAAATCTTTAAGAACCTTGTTGTAAGGGACAAAGTCACTGGAAGTTTGGTGCTTAAACTCAGAATTCAACTTAAAGGGTGAAGCAGTTGTGGAAACAATTCCAGAATATTTTGGACATTATTCCAATGGAATACAATTCCAATTTTTCTTTTTTGGTGTTTGTGGATTTTTCATTCTGTGTACTATTTGGGAGTTGAGCTTAAAGTTGCCTGTGGCACACAATAGCAAGACTGAGCAGTCTTTGAATAATTTAAAGACAGGGGCTTTGGAAGCTGTTTGCATTATGTGGATTCATTGGCCAACTTCCTTGTAAAATAAGCCAGTCTCTTATTTCCTGAGGCCCAGTCAAATGGGCCTTAGGAAAGATTTCTCATACCATATTACTTTTTGAAATGTGCAAGCCACTCAGCACTAGCAGAGAAGAGTTTAATAATTTCCTGAGCCTGGGTAACAAAAGCATTAATGTTTTGAGTTTTAAGCCACACAACATTGCTGGATCTATGTTTTTTTTTTAAAAAAAATCAGTTTTCATCTTATGTATCCACAAACTTAGATATTTTACCATCTTTTCCATGGCTTCACCACATGCTATAGATGTTATTTAGTAGTTTCTGGAGTGTCTTCCTACTGTATGTAGCTCAGCAAATTTTCTCTTCCTGTTTCTGGATGTACTATATTGTTGATTCATTAACATTCAACTCTGCACCAACAGCAAAGCTTTTCTAGCAAGTGTATTTTCTCCATAAGGCATACCATATCCTTCATGCAATTAGGAATTCATGCAATGGGCTTCAGGGCCATTTTAATCAGTGAAATCACTAGAAGATAGGGCATTGCTTTGTTTGATCTCTGTTGGAAATGTGTTTGTAAAATATTCACTGCTCTGTGCATATCTGCAAATGACTACAAAAGCATTGTGAGTGTAGATTTGATGCAAATGTTAGTGAGTCGGCAATTTCATAAATACAGGAGGCATGAATAACAAATATTGGCAGTACATGCTAAAAGGATCTGAACATCTTGGGGTATCACGGTACAGTAGACTTCTTTTCAAAAATTATACCATAAATTGACACTACAGTAATAGCTCTTTAAAGACACAAAGGCACCATTTTTTTCAATAGAAAAGATGATGAAGCCACTGCAGAACAATTCAAATGACCAATGTACTTCAAATGCAATTCCTATTTGTGATAGCAAGATTTACATCATTGAAAGAGATAATCTCTATATTGCAATTTATTGTAAGCTTTATTAAATATTAATCTTAAAACCATCCCAAAGAAAAATAAGTGCAAGAAAGCAAAATGGCTCTTTGATAAGGCTTTACAAGTAGCTGAGGAAAGAAGGAAAGTGAAAGTCAAGGGAGAAAGATATAACCATGGGAATGCAGATTTTCAGAGAACAGCAAGGAAAGATAAGAAGCTCTTTTTAAATGAACAGTGCAAAGAAATAGAGAAAAACAATAACCTGGGAAAAACTAAAGATCTCTTCAAGAAAATTGATAATAGCAAAGGAATATTTTGTGCAAAAAAAAATAGACATGATCAAGGAAAAAAGTGATAGGGACGTAACAGAAGAAGATATTAAGAAGAGATAGAAAGAATACACAAAAGGCCTATACAAGAAAGATCTAAATGTCCCTAATAACCACAATGGTGTGGCCACTGACTTAAAATCAAATATCCTGGAGTGGGCCTTAGGAAACATTACTCACATTACTAACAACAAAACTAACAGAGGTGATGGTATTCCAGTTGAACTATTTAAAATCCTAAAAGATGATGCTGTTAAAGTGCTGTACTCAATATGCAAACAGATTTGGAAAACACTGCCACAGGAGTGGAGAAGGTCAGTTTACATTCCAATCCCAAAGAAAAGCAAAGCCAAAGAATGTTCAAACTATCATATAATTGTGTTCATTTCACATGCTAGCAAGGTTATGCTCAAAATACTATCAGTAATAAGTTAACTGAGAACTACCAGAAATACAAGCTAAGTTTCAAAGAGGCAAAGGAACTAGAAATCAAATTGCCAACATTCACCAGATCATGGAAAAAGTGAGGGAATTTCAGAAAAACATCTACTTCTGCTTCATTGACTGCTCTAAAGCCTTTGATTGTATGGATAACAACAAACAGTTCTTAAAGCTATGAGAGTACCAGACCACCTTACCTGTCTTTTGAGAAACATGTATGTGGATCAAAAAGCAAAAGTTAGAACTTCTAAAAGTTAGAACCAGACATGGAACAGCAGATTGGTTCAAATTGGAAAGGAGTACAACAAGGTTGTATATTGTCACCCTGCTTATTTAACTTATATGCAGAGTACATCATGCAAGATGCCAGGCTATATGAATCACAAACAAGACGTAAGATTGCTGGGAGAAATATCAACAACCTCAGATATGCAGATTGGTACCACAATAATGGCAGAAAATGAAGAGCCTCTTGATGAGGGTGAAACAGGAGAGTGCAAATGCTGGCTTGAAACTCAACACAAAAAAAAAACTAAGTCTGGTCCCATCACTTCTGGTCCTATCACTTCCTGGCAAATAGAAGGGGAAGAAATGGAAGCAGTGGCAGATTTTACTTTCTTGGTCTCCAAGATCACTGCAGATGGTGACTGCAGCCATAAAATTAAAAGATGCATGCTCCTTGGGAGGAAAGCTATGGCAAACCTATGCAGCATATTAAAAAAAACAGAAACATCACCTTGCCCCCAAAGTCCATATAGTTAAAGGTATAATAATGTTGGATTGTCAGAGTTGGATTATAAGGCTGAGCATTGAAGAATTAATGCCTTTGAATTGTGGTACTGGAGAAGACTCTTGAGAGTCCTTTGAATTGTACGGAGATCAAACCAGTCAATCCTACAGGAAATCAATCCTGATTGTTCATGGAATGATGGATACTAAAACTAAAGCTCAAATCCTTTGGCCACCTAATGTGAAGAGACAACTCATTCCAGAAAGTCCATGATGCTGGGAAAGATTGAAGGCAAAAAGAGAAGGGGATTGCAGAGGATGAGAAGGTTAGATATTATCATTGGCACAGTGGGTGTGGGTGACTTCTAGTGAAGGACAAGAAGACCTGGCATTCTATAATCCATGGGTCCATAGAGAGTTGGACACAACTGAATGACTGGACAACAACAATGACAAATCTTGTTGGATTACTGAAGATACTCTGATCACTTCAAGAGAGTTCTAACATAACATATTAAAGCCAGCTATAAAATATTCACTTTGGAGAGGTTTTCCAATTATGGAATAGTCCTGTTAGAAAGTGGGATATGATTTTGCCTTCCTAGTTTACCATGAGATAATTGAGTGATTGTTGGTGTTCATCCTCACCCTAAGCAACATTTTTCTATTAGTGGCCAGGATCCTCAAAAGATGCCCATTGTATCAAAAGAACCAAAAGGAAATATTTTCAACTGTAGCTGTTACAGAAAATATTCCCTACCCTTCCATGTTAGCTGACACATATAAAAAATAAGCAGTGATAATTAGATTTATTATATCTAATTTAAATGAAAATATACTAGCTTCAACATACCAAAAAAAAAGGGATGCAGTTAAGTTGCCCTGGGAAACAATGTAGCATTTTTAATTATGGTTTTATTTTCAGATCAAAGTGAGTAAGTGTTTGCCAGGGTTCATTTAGTAGAACCTGGTTAAATGAAAGGATTTGAATTTGGTGACCCCTGAGATCTTCAGTTTTCAAAAGGAGGAATTATCGATATGTTTGTTCCACAAAACATTCTCATTTGAACCAAAAGGTTTTTTTGAAAAAAGCCTCTCATATATTATAACATCTCAAGCTGGGTTTTCTGTGGATTTACTATAGCCCTGCCTTAATCTAAAGATAAACAATTGAGCTTTTCATATCTTTCCATCCCTTCTTATACATTACATCTATGTCTGTCGTATTACATTACAATTCCCTTGCCAGCATAACTGTAATATGTACTGCACATTGTTGTTGTTTTGCTCTTGATATGAAGCATATGTTTTTAAAACTCCTTTTTCAATCAATTGTGATTTATGTAAAAATGTAATTTTGTAAAAATACTTTTTTTATTTTGGCTAGAGATTTCTAACTTTTTCGATCTTGCTTCTCAGCATTGCTACACGAATGTTTTCTAAAAGCTAGTAAAGATGGAATTGATATTAACAAAAGAAGGAAGACAATACAGTTTACATTTTTATTAGATCAGTGTGGCATTATGTGTTACGTATTTGTGCTACTTACTGTTGTGGCATCTTGTTTTTGTCTTTTATATAGTTACGCCATTAATTTATTGCAAAACTTAAGTTTGGCAGCAAGATTAAATTGTTAACAATTAGCCCAGGTTTTGATGTTTTCCATTCTTTCTCCATCCTTTATCATGTTTACTTCAGACCTCCTGTGAACTGGCCACCGCTTTGCCTCATTAAAGCAGCCATGCCATTTTGTTTGGCTTTAATAGAACTCTGCAGAAGCTTTAAGAGTTGTACTGAAGATATAGTCCAAATGATTAAATTCGTGAAAGTAAAAACATCTCTTTTTCCCTTATGCACATGCTTGCTGAGACCAAAAACACTTCTCAAGGAATTGACAGTTAATTTCTTCTGTGTGAAAAGGAATGACCACAAGTGAAGGTGATAACTTTTCTCTAATTTTGGTACTTTGGAAAGGATTCTCACCATGAAATAAATAAATAAAGAAGTAAATAAAGTAAATAAAGTCAAGGAAAGGAACTGGGGCCAAAGCTATAACAAATCAGGAGAAATCTGCCCACTCCTGGTCTATTTTAAAGAAGTCTGAAGGAGACTCACCCATATAAATCTATTTTCATAAATGTTTGCAATTTTGTCAAGGAGTTTTGTTACAACTATGTGGCTAGTAAAGAGGACACTGAACCAGATGCAGGATAAATAGATTGTGCATGGAACAGGGGCTGCTGATAATGCTCTATGTAGGAAAAGAGCTTCTGCCTAAAACTGATAGGATAACATCTGCCTCCCCCACCTGATTTCTATCATGAAGGTTCCCACAATTAAGGTTCTCCCATCCAGCATTTGTGGGTTAATAAGTTGCTTTCTAATTAGGCTGAGGTTTTGATAAAACCTCAGTCTAATTATTTAGGCTTCATTGTTTTAAAATACCTGATTATGTTTACTGCTGATGTTTAATGTACACATTATTGAATTAGTGTGGATATTTTATCGACTGTTTACCATGGTTGTTTTATCTATGTGGTTTTGTGAATCATAGAGTCCCATAGGATTTGGCAGTGTGTATGTGTGTGTGTATGATTAACAACCAACCAACAACATATAAAGAAATCCCATTTGTTTTTCTACAAGGGAGTAAGTAACAGCCATCAGAATTGAACAAAGATTCCTGCCACCTTAGTGATTATAAATATGTGGAGAAAAAAGAAGGACAATTCTACTTCTGTTGACTCTTTAAACTATTCTAACTTTTAAGTTGTCCCCCTATACACAGAAAGACTAGAAATGATGCTATTATTTCTAGTTTCTAAAGACTTTTTATTTCAGGACAAAACAATCTGTTGCTTTTCCTGTACATATCTTATGGGAATCACTGTCAAAGAAGATAAGATTTTTTAAAAAAGAAACTGAGTGGTTAATGCATTTTTTTACGCTCATATTACAGTAGAACAATCTAAACAAATGTAAAAAAAATACCAAAATATTGTGAGAATTATGTGTGAAAATGTCTAGACTCTTTAGAGCTGAAGAAAAGCTCTGTCAGAAAGATCACATGATATAAGAAATCATTTTCAGAAAAATATCATCTTAGAAATGAAATATACTATCGATTGACCTTTTCTTATTTTTTTAAATATTTGCATTATCAGGGACAATATGTTGGATTTTGTAACTGCAGTTTTATATTGCATTATTTTCTAAAAGACATTTCTGATTCAGTTTGGCCATTTCCTAAACATAATTTGGAAGAAGAAGGAGGAACATCTGGTGTCCTTTCCATGATAGCAGCAAGGAGGGGAAGGGGGAAAGAGGACAGAGAACATGTGCTTTAATTTTTAGATATCTCTGTTTTTAGAATAGACAATGCCAATGCTATGATGTTTGTTTCAACTCAACTAAATAACAGTTAAATTATTAACTGAAGTTAGAAGTGTGATAGAAGTGTGACCAATCCTGACAAAATTTCTTCAAGCTCTCATGTATTAAAATATCATTGCAATTTACATTAGTTCCTTTAATACTGAGAATATATTGAAGGTCTCATTACATAGTCTTTAATTTGTACTGAATCTTGGATTAATGTTTCCTTTGAATATTAACATAGGGTGGGTGCATGGAAGAAAAATGAAAGTCAGTGCAATTTAACATTAAATTGTAACATACTTATGTTTTGTTAATAATAAGAAATATTTTTTTAAAAAAATGTACCCCAAAGTATTAAAATAGCTCCTTTTAATATGATATGAAAATATTCAGACACCTCAAAATGTTTTTAGCTCATAGAATGAGCACTTGTTATCTGAAAATACTTGTAGCTTGAAAACTAAATGATACTGAAGCAACCAATTCAATTTTAATCTGGTTTATGCCCACAGTGTCACCTTCAATTTCAGGGAGTTTTTCTTTATGTTCTATGACCATTTGGAAGATTCATTAGTGAAGTTGCAAAGAAACATTTACCTTGGTCTGTGGGAGTGAAAAAAAATAAGAATTCTGTGGCTTTTATCTGTGAAAAACTATGTCCTGATATATTTATTCAGATTTTTAAGATGTTATATAAGAGCCTGCTATGATATAGTAGAATTATAAAACCGATTATCTTTCTCCTTCATCTATAAAAAAATAAAATAACATATTGTTTAACTATTATAAAATAAAATTAGCTTAATTTGATATTAAAATTCCCACTTGTCCTGATATTATCTAACCAATTTTTCATATAAGTTGAATAGAGAAATTTTAAAACACATCCACATTCTTAAAGGTCTGTGATTAATTAAACCATCTTAGGTTAATCTTTTTTATCTATCCCTTTCCCTTCTCTATACAATAGTTCATTCCTGGGTAGTTTATTTCTACAGTGGATAGCTATCACTCTTCAAATGATTATGAGTTGTACATCTTCACAGAAAAAGCTATAAAGTCCTGTAGTAAGGAGTATTAGGACATATAGGGGTTTTAAGATTTTTATAAATAACACCAGTCACAATAATTAGGAAGGCTAATATTCCTTCCTTCTCCTATTTTTCCCATAACAACAAACCTATGAGGTGGTTGGACTGAGAGAGACTTGGCCAAAGTCACCCAGCTGACTTTTATGCCTAAGGCAGGACAAGGATTCACAGTTTTTTGCCTGGTGCATTAGACCAAACTGACACTACTTGTTTATTTATAAATTTGGATAGAAGTTCTATTTTTGCTTTGCTGTTTTTTAGTTAAAAAACTCAAGAAAAATTACAAGAAAAGAGGAAAAAACTGACTATGAATAAATATTAAATATTAATCTGCCCAGTCTCTTGAGTATTGATATTCAGTTTTAGCAGTTCTTATTCTTATTCTGCTCTCAAGATATGAAGACCAAAGAGACTGCTGTATGCAATTGCTTTTTATTTTAAAATCAAAATAAATGGACTGTTTTTAAGAATTTTTGTTTCTTAATGTTCATGGCCTATTCAAGTAGCAATTATGCATAAGAAACCAATTAAATATGAACTTATCCAAACAAATATATTTACTAGGTATGACAATGATACCCAGTCTTCCTAGTAACTTGACTAAGTGCTTATTTGTCAACAGATCATTTGATTCCATTTGGCATAAATTGGATGCTTCATTGATCTTTAATGTCTATGATGTGTCAGGATGCAACTTTATCATCATAGTCAGGCTGTGACATTTTACTGTTACTATGCATAATATCAGAAAATATAGACAATCCTCAGCATCAATACACTAAAATATTGTCAATGTAAACAAGGTCTTTTATGTTTGTTTTTCCATGCTTTAAAATCAATTATTATATTTAAATATGACACACCTTTCTCTCTCTCTCATTGTTTAATAAAAGGAGTGTAACCAAATAATACTAAGTAGATCTATTGTATTAGATAAACCTAAGTGCAATAAGCCACTCTAGCCTTTGATCTAAATATTTGTCTATTTATTTATTAAATTTATCTGTCACCTCACTTGCTACAAGCTTACAGAACTTCCAATTACCTTATTGAAAGAAGAAAGAAAAGACAAAAGAAGAAGAAAAATAAGACAAAAAGTTTGTTGTGACATGGTAAACCTGGTTGGAACAGATTTGCCTGGTGCAACTTTGTGTTTCTGTCTTTTCGTCTTCTTTGGTTAGCTACTAGTCTTCTATAAGAGCCTGTAAAGTTCAGCAGAAATGTATACAAAAATAGCACATGTTCAGTTCCATCCTTCTTGCTCTTCTTAGTGAATTTTTTGAGCTTGGACACAGAAGAGCGAAGAACACCCAAGTCAAACTGCTTGGTGACATTTGTATTTTTCCACCCATGAGCAGTAAAGCACATGCCTCCGTGTGCTCAGTAGAAGACTCTGTCTGAATATACAAGTTCCTTACAAGGTTTTCCTTTGTATTTTGGAGGTAGCTAGAAGAGAAAAAAACCCTGTATATTGTATATATCACTGGTTTTGTTTTATTTATTTAAGAAAATTTATATGGCTGCCCAACTCTCAGTGACTTACGAAAATAAAACCCCAATGTAAATTTACCAGCAACCAGCAAATTTACTTTAATTAAATTTGTAAGACACCCAATTTATAGCTATTGTGGGTCATGTAAAATAATTAGTAAAATCAAATGAAAGGAGTCCCCAAATGGGCATTCTCCAGGCAACAATGATATTACCAGTTAATTCTCTCAATCCAGAGCATCTCAGTAGGTGCTTCCAACATGAGTTTAAAAAAAAATTCCAAACCTTCCAAACGCACTAGCAAAAGCAAACAATGCTGTCAGGCCTAAAGACAGATCAGATTAGGAATCCAATCTCATGAGGTTCAGTGCTACTTTTACTGTAACCTTATAGGAACAGAATTTTGAAAAAGTAAATATGATTTCTGCCTCCTCTTATCTTTATAAGAACTAGGGAGCAGTTTATCTGAGTCATTGTCAGGCCAAATAATCAACAAACATGCAAAGATATTTCTGAGCAGTTTCCTTTATTGTTCTTCACCTATAGGCAGAAAAATCTTGCCAAGCTAAAGTAATTATTTGCTTTATTTGCATCACTAAAGAGAATCATTAGGGAGGAGCCATTTTAACTCTATTACTTCTGACCAAACTTTCCATACTTCATTGCCTCTTTGCATTCTGGAATGCAGCCCCTCCCTCCTGGGAATTCAAACTACATTCCACCACACAAACTTACTCATGTTATAGTCCTGCTCTAGACTCAGTGCACTTTTATCTGGCTATCATCTTGATAGCAACTCTTCCTCCTGTTCCTCAAGGCATACCCTCTTCATCTTTCAAGTATCACACAAAGAAGCCACTGCTCACACTATCCCAAGGTTATGAGAAGAACCAGTGTTTATTCCAGCATGGGGAAAGCCTCACTGCAGAGAACATTGGAATATTGCATTCATGGCAGCTAACCATTACTTTGAGATGGTGAAATATTTATGAACAGACATCTCGAAAGTACTTCTGAGATGGTAGCTGCTATATTGTATATCAGTTTAAATCAGTGTGGGAGCAAGGCCTTCCTCTTGCTATAATGGAAATTATAAACCATCCATGTTCTTAAAGTCCTGAAATCATTCTACCAGCAAAACAGAACATTTAAGGGAATTCCAAATTAAAAGAGCAATGATATAGCCTAAATTTAAGAAACACACTCTGATTTGATAAACAGTGTAACTGAGCATTGATTTTGCCAATGTAATAATTGATCTGAGTCAAGATTGAATTGTTTTGGGATTCCAACCAACAACTTACATAATATTTAGCTGCAATGACAACAGTCTTTCCTGATCTATATTTTCATTCAGTTTGTCCCATTGATAAGTTTAAAAGTTTCAGGGACTCCAATAACCAAGGTGTACTAGAATCTTAAGAGAGAGGAAAAAAAGTAATAAATTATTCTGTGAATTGTAGGATGCTCATCCTCTTACATGATATAGTGAAGCACAATTTATTTAGTGAATTGAAGATGATGTACAAATTGTTCCATTACTCTGGAAATGCCTAAGTACAACATTATCTCTTAAGGAATCTTAGTACTTCTGAGACTTAGAGCTAGGCTTGCCTTAGGTTAAAATGACTTATGTGGGAAAAAAACACATTCATTCAATATCTTTACTTTTTTTTTTAATGTTAATTTGTAAGAATTGGATTTATCACATTTAAAGCAAAAAAGAGGGAAAAAATTACAGCCAAGGACTACTGTATCTGAGTTTTGAGGGAGTGGGCTAGGAATTTCCTATGTGGATGTGGAGGAAAGAGTTGTGAGAGAAATTACTTTGTTGATTGCAACATCATGCAGAATAAACGTATTATAACTTATCTAGTTGTTATGGGATTTGTCCATACTTCTAAACAATATTCTCAATTTGGCTCAAACTTTGTACAACTCGAAAACAATAAACTAAAAAGTCAAAAATACTGATTGCAGAGATCACTAACTATTCTGTAGTTATACTGATAACCTTCCACAGGAAAAGGAATCTGGCAGATTGATGAAGAAAAGTGGGATGTCTACTAGAACCTCTTTTGTGATTGTATATGCACATCCTAGCTATAACAAAGGATAAAAATGATATTAAAAGAATTTAATGGGCTTAAATTTTCTAATATCTATTGTTCCTTGGAAACCCTTTTGTTATGAAAAGATGAAAATGTTTAGAAAAGCCCCACTCTTGGCAATTTTTGTCAGGCCACAAGGATATCTTATCCCTTTCATCTTAGTCTTTTTTTTTTTTTGTCTCCTGTGAGAGTGTAATGGCTTACTTTTATCACCATTTTCCCCAGGTATGACTATAATAGCAGTGCTCCAATAAAAGGAGAGAGAAAACTCACCCTTTGGCATGGAATAATACTTACTTTTGAACTGGTCTGAGTACCCAGCACAAAAAGAAACATGATTTTAGGAGTCTAGGCAACAGATTAGCAAAAAGTGAAAGGGACAGAAGAGGATGAGGTAGTTAGATAGCATCATTGATGCAATGAATATGAGTTTGGATGAACTCCAGAAGGCAATGGAGGACAGAGAAGCCTGGTGTGCTACAGTACATGACTGGACATGACTTAGCAACTTAACAACTGAACAACAAGAAGGCAACAGATACAGCCAAAGAGCACTGACAAAGCATTTGTCAATCTTCTTTTACTTGGAGATCTTCTAGTCCACCCCGAGTGAGCCACTGTGGTTGGGGGGCTTGTGTGCTCCAAAGAAGATGAGAGTTATGCCAGAAGTTCAGTCATACTGGACAGATATCCTCAGAGGACTAGAGAAAGAGTGTCTGCCTCTCATAAATATTGGAGATGTAATTTACAGAAATCCATACTGGCTCAATTATCACCTGGGTTAACAAGTACCATGCTAGATGCTGTTGGGGTTCCTGGACATTTAGTGAAAAATGGGCTACAGAACTCCACTGGAGAAATAAATAGCAACCCATTTCAGTATCCTTACCAAGAAAACCTCAAGGACAGTAACAAAAGGCAAAAAGATAAGATGCCAGAAGATGACCCTCTCAGATCAGAAGGAATTATAAAATTAAGTAGCTCCAGAGAGAGTGAAGTGGCTGGGCCAAAGCCAAAAGGAAGCTCATTTGTGGATTTGACTGGAGGTGAAAGGGAAGTCCAGTGCTGTAAAGAACAGTCTTTCAAAGGAACCTGGAATGTAAGATCTATGAATCAAGGTAAGCTGGATGTCATCAAACATGAGATGGTAAGATTGAACATCGACATCTTGGGAATCAGAGTACTAAAATAATAATAGGAATGAATGAATTTAATTCAGATGTCCACTATATCTATTATTGTGGACAAGAAACCTTTAGAAGAAATGGAGTAGCCATCATAGTCAATAAATGAGCAAGAAAAGCAACTTAAAAAGGACAGAATGATCTTGATTTGAATCCAAGTTGAATTCAACATTACAGTAATCCAAGTCTATTCCCAGCCACTGATGCCAAAGAGGTTGAAGTTGACTGGTTC